>QJOA01000477.1:0-51355 GCA_004155915.1 Monosporascus sp. CRB-9-2
GGGGGGGGGGGGGGGGAAGGTGACACGGAATGCACCGACCCCCACACCATAACGTTCCCCACAAACAACGGATGAGCGAAGGTGAGAGACCTGACCTCAACAGTGAAAAGGGGCAGGCTGTCCGCCAAACAAGTTGGTAATTGACCCATCCATTTCCCACCACTGCTCTGCTGGAACAATATCTCGGCTCTCTACGACCGCTATGCATCCTGAGAGACACTTTAGTCGCGATGGCCATCACTGGACACAGGATGGGGGCCTTCAAGAGGGACTTCCCACTATTGGCGTCATCTGCCCTGCCTCAAATCGGGTGTCCGACAAAGTGCACGATGTTGTCATAATAGGCGCCGGATACGCTGGCTTGACTGCGGCGCGTGACCTCACTGTCGCTGGGCGCGATGTACTGCTCCTTGAGGCCCGGGATCGCATCGGTGGGCGAACGTGGTCTTCTGATATCGAGGGCCATCCCTACGAACTGGGTGGAACCTGGGTCCATTGGAACCAACCGTTCTGCTGGAGGGAACTAGCCAGGTATGGGATGACCAACGATCTCGAGAAGACACCCCCCGTCAGCGGTCAGGGAATTGGACAATCGTGGATCAACCGCCCGAACGGGACTATGATACTTAGTCTCCAAGAAGAGGTGAGTATCCATTTCGGCACTTGGTTCATTGCTAATATTCTTCTAGGCTACTCTCTTGGAATCAGCAGTGAGGAAGTTTATCAACGTCGACGGGAAATTCGGCCGTGAAGTCATCCCGTTCCCGCACAACCCGCATCATAACCCCATCACTGCCAAATACGACAAAATGTCTTTCGCCGACCGACTGGGGCAAATCGAAGCCCATACAACGCCTTTAGAGCTGGAAATTCTTGAAATATTCCTCTCCGTGACCTCTGGCGGAACAATGGAAGAATCAAGCTTCTTCGAGATGCTCCGATGGTGGGCCCTTAGTAACTACGACATGTCTCAATTCAGCGAGATGTGTCTTACTTTCAAGCTGAAGGATGGACAGTCAGCGTTAGCTCGTCGCATTTTTGAGGAAGCCAAGACAACCGGGAGACTCACTTACCAATTTGACGCCCCAATTACTAGTATTGAGGACCAGAAGAGTCATGTCCTTGTCTCTACTAGATTGGGACATCAATATCGGGCGAGGCGGGCAGTATCAACCATCCCTCTCAATGTATTGAAGGACGTCAACTTCAAACCCGCTTTACTCCCAGGGAAGCAAGGGGCCTCTGAGCTAGGCCATGGAAACCACTGCACCAAAGTCCACGTCGAAGTTGTCAACCCGGCTCTGCGGAGCTTTGCCGGGTGGCAAAAGGGCGCCTTGGGTATGTCCTTTGGTGACGGTACCACACCAGCAGGGAACGCCCACGTGGTGGCATTCGGCTGTTCGTATCCGGATCTCCGGCTTGAACCGACTGCAGCGAACGGCCAGAGAGCATTAGAGGCCATGCGTGCCTTTGCACCGACGTACTTCAAGGAAATTCGACGACTTGTGTTCCACGACTGGAATAACGATGAGTTTGCCCAGGGGACATGGGAGTTTCTGCGACCGGGCATGGCAACAACGTACCTGGATGTTCTGAGAAGACGCCAAGGCAACATCTTGTTCGCAAGTGCCGACTGGGCTATGGGTTGGCGAGGTTTCATTGACGGCGCGATTGAAGAGGGCATGCGTGTTGCCATGGAACTCACTGATGAGCTCCGAGAAATCAGCGACCGGGCGTCGGTTTCTCAAACCAAACTGTGAAACACATATATGTCAGGGCTATTTCTAGACAAGATTCAATATTCGGGAAAATCGTAATTCTTCAGCGATGAGTCATAGTCCTCTTCCACAATATTCACAATCCAGTCTATGGCCCATCAGTCGCCTCGCCTATTGACCATTCCTGACTTTCACCTGGACGCTCAGCATCTTACCCCACCTCCCCCCAACACACTCATCTTCGCTCATCAGTAGGCTTCAATCCACCAAAGAGCTGGAGATGATGGGGAGCCAAAGGAAATATGATTCAAGAGCACAGTTGAATGAGAAAAGAACTCATAGGATCAATACTAGACCACTCCTCCCTGAAAGTAAGCCTCAGATATCGTAAGCATCAAAATTAATCTTTCCGCCTGCACACTACACCTATTACCCATAGTCATCTTCACCCCAAGCATCCTCTAGGAATTTGAGACAGAAGGTGAGGCTACCCTGAAAGGATTTGTATGTAAAGATGTACAGGGTAGACTTAATCAAGAACGATGGAAATCTTAGAGTGTGTCGTAAGTGTGTATATTCACTAACTATATCAAAGCTATGAATTTCCTGCAACAGCCTGGGGGTTGGTGGACTGTGTATATTCGTGATTAACTGCACTATTAAGCGTATCATCCACTTTCTAATCCATAATTTCCATCTTTTATTAAGGGGGAGTAATGAAATCGTATGGAAGGACGCGTAAACAAAAGTCATAGACTCAGCCCCCTCGAATAGGGGTTGGACCCACTTTTATCCGAAGAATAACTCCGGATTCCTAGATCTCCTCCCCTCAACTTCTTCTATTAGACATATGCTGAGGAGGGATGGTTTACCGGGCTCGAAGTAGTTCTCCGACAGGATTGCATGCGGGATGAGGCGCTCAGCCGATACGAGAGGGACCGGGCGATCACGAGCCGGCGTTGTCTGTACTGTCGCGTGTAAGACAGGCCATTCGGGCATGCCGCTCTGGCGTGCCCGCGGCGGGTGCACTGGGTCCGGGCAAGCAGGGTGCGTACCAAGTCGACAAGCAGGAAAGGCTGGAGTGGATAGAGTGGTATGTCGTCCGTCGAACCAGTCACCGGAGACCTGCCGGGTCGCGGACTCAGAGGTGGAAGGAAAATTGTGCAGTTAATTTCCATCTCGCCATGGCTATGTCACCATTTCAACAAGAAACCCCTCCAGATACGTTTCCTCATACCCATTGTGCGTGGAGTCGACGTATAGGTTGGCAGGACCGGTATACACAGACTAGCGGAATTTGCTCCATCCAGCCATATTCGGCCTATCAGACATGATCGGGGTCTCGGCGTTCTCAATCAAGATCGTGGGGGTTTGTAATACACAAGAGATACTTTTATACTGTTGGTGTGGTAGTGTTAACATACCTCGGAATTCATTCCGACTCGGCCGCTCCGGGTTCCAGCAACCCTCAATGCGCCCTTTTTGGTAGTTGACAATAGTGGGGAAGTTGCGTCGTACCAGCTTCCGAACGATTCCTGTATCGTTAGTCTTGTCAGTAATTGATGACCTGCTACGGGTCATTTGTGATGCCTTGGAACAGCGATTCCCCCTCGCGTTTTCCCGGAGTCGTCAAGTTTGCAGCTAACGAATGCTCATGAGATGACATTCCAGAGACTCGTCTACCACTCATCTCAAGGCTGGGTTAATCGTTTGAACTTCGGCTATGGCTTCAACAACAATCAAGGGAGTCGATGGGAAAGAGTTTCAAGGCAAGTGAATCCATTCTTTCACTAATCTGGTCCTTTGCCGGCGGGCAATGCGGCTAACTCCTGGTCCCAGTTCCAACTGGCTTGTTTATCGGCAATGAGTTCGTTCCCGCAACGCAAGGTGAAACCTTGGATCTAGAGAACCCTGCCACGGGCTCTTTCCTCGCCACGGTATCGGCTGCTCAACCCGCAGATGTGGACAAGGCCGTGGCATCATCAAAGGCCGCCTTCCAAGAGTGGCGCAAGGTGGCTCCCGCGCAGCGTAGGGCCCTTCTAAACCGCCTGGGTGATCTCATTGAGCGAGATGGCCCGGAACTTGCGACAATCGAGGCGGTCGACGCCGGTGTCCTGTACGGCTTGTCTCTGGGCAAGAGCGTGGCGCTAGCCGCAGAGACATGTCGATACTTTGCTGGATGGGCGGACAAGATCCAGGGCAAGACAATAAACATTGAAGATGGCTTGGCCTATACCAAACAAGAGCCTATCGGTGTCTGTGCAGCCATTGTGCCTTGGAACATGCCCCTGTGAGTGCTGCGATTGAGACATGTACACAACTTTGGCTAACATGACGCTATCAGGATGATCACAATGTGGAAGCTTGCCCCAGCTATTGCCTGCGGCAACACTCTCATCGTCAAGACTCCCGAGATCGCTCCCCTCTTTGGGCAGAAGCTCGGCCAGCTCGTCACTGAAGCCGGGTTCCCACCCGGTGTCATCAACATCATTTGCGGCCTCGGAAAAGTGGCCGGCCAGAGACTTGCTGAGCACAATGACGTCCGCAAACTATCCTTTACCGGGAGCGCAGTTGTCGGCCGCACCATTATGGCCATCGCGGCCAAGACAAACCTAAAGAAGGTCACCCTGGAGCTCGGAGGCAAAGGACCTAGCATCGTGTTTGCCGATGCAGACTGGAACAACGCGATATTCTGGACAACAGCGGGTATCACGGTGCATAATGGACAAATTTGTGCGGCAGGAAGTCGCATCTACGTCCAAGATGAGATCTATGATAAGTTTGTCGAGGAGTTCTCGGCTCGGTCGCGCGAGTCAGTGGTTGGTGATCCGCTGTTGAACACGACAACTAAAGGCCCGCTCGCCAGTGGTCTGCAGAAGGAGCGAGTGGTGGAGTATGTGAAAAAGGGTCAGGATGAATGCCTCCAAGTTCTCCACAGCGACCGAGCGGATAGCATGCCCGGCCAAGGCTATTTTGTGCCAAACGTGGTCTTCTGCAACGTCAGGCCCACATCCTCCTTGATCCGAGACGAAATTTTTGGGCCGGTGGCCACCATCTCCCGGTTCAAGACGGAGGAGGAGGCTATTGCTCTGGCAAACAACAGCGAGTACGGCCTGGCGGCGTCGGTCTTCACCAGCAGAGTCGACAGGGCTATGAGGGTAAGCGACGCGGTTGAGGCAGGAGTTATCACAATCAACATGTGGGGCACTGTCAATGCGAATACGCCATTTGGTGGCATCAAGCAGAGTGGATTTGGCAGGGACTGCGGAGAGGAGGCCATAGATGAGTGGACGGAGACAAAGTGCGTTCAGTTCAACATGACGCCGCTGCCATAGAGCTGCAGTGTTAGAATGAGATGAGCATACAGAATCTGGACTCTAGACATTTTCCCAGTCATATGTTACAATTATTCAAATCATAGTGGATTTAAACCCAGCAAGGTCCATGGAAAGGAGTGCAGAGTCAACGAAGTTCCTAAAGCGAGGCTACAGATGAAAAGGAGTGTGTCGATTGGCGGAGAATTTCGATGTACGAGGTCGTTTTAACTAATCTGAGTATTCGATTATTGCTCTATCTCAGTCTATAGCTTCATTTTGCAAAACCCGAGACACTTCGATCTGAGCAGCAATGCCGACTCTGAGCATGCCTCGATCCAGTATCACCATTTGGAGCTACCTTAGGTTAAGGGTTGCCCGTGAAAAAGTCGAAGGTGGCCTCTCGACCTGGAGAAGTCGTCTAGAGGTGGGCACGCACTCTGTTACAGGGCGGGCAGCAATATATTGGACGCGCTTAATTCATCCAGCCACAAGTGAAGGGGCGGAAAGCTCCGGTGCTGCTTCCGAGTGGGGATAGGAACAGGCTCTAATGCTACTAAGCACGTGTGGCTCGGAAAGCGGAATTCTCGGGACCTGCGTTCAGCAGTTCCAGGTTCCAAGTATATGGCTCTTTGGAAAGGGCCGATCAGTTATGGGTCTACTAGCATTCGTTGCCCATGGCCAAAGTCTATCTATATGATAGCGTATTGCTGGAGTGCTTTTTATGGGACGCATCTCAACTGTTGCTTGCATTCATAGTTTCTCAGGCAGGCTGTGGAGTAGTAACTTCTCAGTGGACACTTCTTCATCTCCCACACACTTGTACACTCCAGCAACAATGACGAGCAGGCAGATTACGCGTATCACACTTTTCAAGATCTTCAATGCGGAGGATCAACAGAAGCTGCTTGGTATCTACAAGCAGATGCCGACGAAAGCTGTCAAAGTAAGATGCATACTAGTACAGGAGCAGTCAAATCCGGAACAAGGCTTTGAGAATCAATAGAGTATACATATACATATATATGCTGACTTCATTACAGGACGGCAAACCATACATTCTCGATGTAAAGGCAGGGCCAGCAGAGAACCAAGGTCAAGGATATACAGTTGGAGTCGTTTCAACCTTTGCGTCGCATGATGACATGGTCTATTATGACAATGAGTGCGCCGCACATGCGGAGCTCAAGAACTTTGCCAAGACGGTACACCAAGGTGCTATGATGGTCTTTTTCGAGAGCGTGGTATAGAGGCTGCAAAAGTCGAGGCCCTGACGAAGCTTCGAGGGAGACTTGTGGTCAATCTGTAGGGAACTGCCTGGAAAGGGAGTAGACCCCAACCACCGCCGCGACCTGGGGCACGTTGCCTGACTAGGACTGGTGCGCCATGTGCATTGCTTGGCAATAGAGGAAAATTCTAATTGATGACCTGGACGCTATATGAGCCACTGGAATCGTCGGGATATCTCGCCAGCTTCCCTAATCATGCTGTCCGTGGGATACGTGCCATTGTTGGGATAACAGTCCAGGCCGAGGTCCATAGGGAACTGCTGCCCTTGCTCAAACACATCGAACAGTGCCATTAGCTCGTTGCTCATCTGGGACATATTGGGAGTCGTTCCACTTGGGTCCGTTCTAGCATCCATGTCGCTGTCTATCGTGTGTATACCCAAGGGATTAGGTTGGAGTTGTTGAGGTTCGAATGCTGTCTCCGAAGCATCTCCATAGCCCGCGCCATCTGGAGGGACCTGATCGAGGACCATGACTTCACGGCTAGTCTGGTTCATTTCAGTCCTCCGTTGAGGTGGCATGCTGCTGCTGCTGCTGTTATTGTCGTTGTCGCTTCCTCGCGCGTGGTCTGGCTCCGTACTTTCTTCAGCGCCACGCATACCCAGGGTCCGCAGTCGAGGGAGGAGCCCCTTGATGCTGTTCCACAGCCGACGGCTCGCGTGGCTGCGACGAGAAAAGTCTCTTACTAGCTTGACCGCCGCATGAAAGCTTTTCCTGCACGGCTCAGCGTAGACGGCCGGCGCGTGACAGACGGCGAGGAATATGACGGCAAGCGCGCTCAGGAGGAAATAGTTGAACGCACTCTGCTGCCGACGGTAGATGTCTGAAGTCGCATTCAGGTGGACCAGGACCTGGATGCTGTCCTGGGCAATCTCGGCGACAAGCCACGCGCTTCGGGGATCAGATTTGATGCGACTGGGGCTCAGTAGATGGTGACGGTATATAAGTATGCGGGTATGATTCCCTCTAAGGTACAGCAGAGCACGAAGGCGATGTAGAGCGCGAGGCTGTGCCTTGGAGGCTAGACCCAGGCGAGGATGTCGTAGCTGCAGGTGAGTCGGGATGGACTCAAGCCACTCCTGCGTCTTCATGTCAAGCGCTGCAATGGTCTCTTCCGAGATGGAGTTTGACAGAGTTCCAAACGACATGATGGCATTCCAGATGCTGGAGCAGAGACGGCCATATCCGACCATACACTGTAGGTATTGGTAGTCTGGACCCTACACGGCGGAGAAGGCTCGGTTAGAGATCATCAATTGCGTGGTAGCGGAAGAAAGAAGCAAACCCAGAGAACAAGGAAGAGGCAAACCCACTGGCTCCGGTAACTCTGGGTCGATATCCCCGTCGTGCAGGGCAAAAGGAAGACTTGTTCCAAAACTCCACCGACGGTCTAGCACATATATGCACCAGAAAACCCTCGTTCCCAGCGATCTTTGACTTTCATCCTTGAAGGTCTCGAGCAAAGTGACCTTCCGATGCAAGCCCATAACAAGCGACTCTCTCGCAGCTATTCCGATGGTTCTCCATGCCAGTAGATCTTCGTCACAATGGAAGTAATAGATACTCTGAGGCGTAGTCACTATTAGCACGACGGGTCCCCGATCCAGAGAGGAGTGATGAGATTTACCAGGATGACTAAAAGCTGCAAGTCCTTCAGATTGCTGGTGGGCTTCATGATTCGAGAAACACTGCGCTCGGCGGACTCGACCATCCTGGTACTGTCGTCATTTTTGCCGTGCTCTTCCACCACAATCGCTGTGGCAATGGCGACCTTGGCAAGCTGAAAGTCCTTGAAGGAGAGCCCGTTGCCTGAGTTTTCAACGCTCTCGGAGACTTCCGAGCCGTCTGTCTCTCGACATCTGCCCCAGCTGAGAATGGCCGACGCTTCCGCCGCCAGGTAATCCGTGTCGAAGCACGGATAAACTGACCCAACCTCTTCTTGAAACACCTCTATGAGCCGCAACACCTCACCGGCGTCGCAACGCTGCCAGAAACCAGAGTCAAGAGTTGTCGTCTGCTGTGACGAGCCGACAGGGGACTGGGGACCACTGGGAGGAGGATCATACGAGGGTATTCCCATTCGGGTCAAAGACTGCGCTCCGATCTCGATGCTATAAGCTGATCTTGTGGGCCCGACAAAGTGAGGCTGCTTGGGCACCTCGAGTCTTTGAAAGGAACTGTCGCAGCGATGTGACGAGTTCCTCGTCCTTGTTAGGACTGGAGGGCGAGTAGCATTTGAACTTGCGTTTGCGCTTGGCGGATCCTGCCGCATCTCTTGAGGACCTCGGTCAAACCATGTCTTGAGCTCTGTCACCGTCTCGGCCAGTTCGGTCATCTGACGACGTAGTTGCATAACATGTTTGCCAAGAGTGTGGACTTCCACGTTACTTCAGATAGCCATCAGCAATTCATACCTAGTGGCATTGAGACAGCAGGAAAAATGACTTGGAACATACCCCTGGTCCTTTTCTTTGGCAGCATGTGGGCCGTCACTACCACGGCCAGTGGTCGAGTAGACGCAAGTGGTTCCTGAACTTAGGCACCTTTGACAGTCTTCATTGCTGTCGCCTGGGAGGCATTTGAGCTTTCGCCGTTTGCAATCGTCACTATTTTCACAGCATGAGCGATGCGAGATCGAACAAACATGAGGCGCGAATCTTATGAGATTTAATTGACGATGACAACTACCTACCACGCGACAGCAGCGTACTTGCCCCGTTTGAGGCGACGCGTTGATTCTGGCACTGGTGATGCTGGACCATTGCGTTTATTCTGCCTCGTGTTCACATCCGTCGCCCCACCGGTCTCTGTTGTTGCAGTCATTGGGAGCAGTGCCTTGAGTACGAGGTACGGCTGGTGAGGCGGGGGCAAGGGTCACGCTGCCAAAGCGAGGCACCGCGCAACTGGTTCCAGGGCAATTCTTGGGATCCCCGGCCAACAGGCAATCGGTGGGTCAGTAGTCCGGGCCTCCTGGCGGATAGGAATTGTTCCGCGGAGAGATGGACGCTCGGAGATGACATGTATTGGTAAAGGCATTGACAGGAGACAAGACCTGGGCGATTCCGAGTTATATTATGAGATGCGATATCCAACCCCGCGGTACCGCAGTTCCGACATTTCCGAGGCTTCTATCCTCCAACAGTGACCAAATTTGGAGGTGGCTGATGCACGGCCACCTGGGTGTTCACTTAGACTTGCGCACCTTAATTTGCAACCACCACGGAACAACAGATGGGCGCTTAAGATGCTTACCATTGGGTGGTTAAAACGGTGCCGGGCGTCTTGATTCATGACTTTGTGTCGAACGCCGCAGAGTGTCGAGACATGTGACCCGATGTACCTAGTAGCACTCGTTACACTGGCATGAATATAAGCTGCTTCGCTCGGAAATTTCAGCTACCTGTCAGATAACTGTTGGATATCAGGGTTCTAGGCTAGAACGCCACGGAGGTTACCTGTGGCTTAGGTGGGAACTACACTAGCCACATCTACCAGTATAAGCCCCGACCGACACGGTTCAAGGGCTTTATGATCAATACAATAATAACTGCTTTTAACTCTAATACTGAATATACGCTTATATTTAATAATTAAAAGTTTCAGTTTTATTTAATATTAATATTACGATTATAACGTTAAGTAATTTTTAATTAAAATAATTAAAGTTATTAAAAAAACGATTTATTTAATTTTTAAATATTAAAAATAATAAAATAACGAATTTTAAATTAGGTATAGTATTTATCGTATAAATTATATCGTGTAATAATTTTCTATATATTTGGCTCAGCCTGGAAAATAAGGCTTGAACTTATTCAACCTTATATTATTATAAATTTAATAAAAAAATAAAAAAAGTAAAATTTAAAACGTTATTCGAAAAATCCGATTAATTAAAACGCCGAATAAATATTATTAAAGTTATATTTTTAATATTTTATGCAATTTTTAAAATTGTTATTTATTTTTTAAAGGTCTTTATTTTTAATTAAATTAATAATTTTTTAAAATTTAAATTAATATTTTAAAGGAATTATATATTGAAATGGGACGGGGAGAATCGGTCCTGATCAGTGCAAAATCGAAGAGCGTGTCACGAGTGAGCCCAGGGTTCAAGAGATAATGAAGGCAACGCAAACTGTATTCTGGTGTTGAGACCAGTGAAGCAAACTATGAATGATGAGTGGTGATGTTCTCGGGGTTGAGCCCGGCGAAAAAGAACCGCTAGAAATACATAGGGGCTGCTGACTAACTGATCAGTCAGGCCATGTATCCGACCCTGCACCCTGCTCCATTTCAATATTCGTTAAAAATATAATTATTTTTATTTTCGGATACGGAAAAATAAATATCCGTTTTAAAAATTTAAATAATTTCCGGTTAATACGTTTATATAATATAACGTATTGTAAAAAATTCGCTTATAACTTAATATTATTACGTTTATTAAAAACGTAAAACTTTTAATAAAAATTAAAAAAAATTAATAATTATTTTCGATAAAAAATAAGTTAATTATCGTAACGTTAACCGAAAAATATCATTATATAATAATCGAATATTTACTATTATAATTAATTTAGAAAATATGTTTTATCTAACGGAAAAAATTTTAATTTATAAATAAAATAATTTTCGAATATTATTAATATTCGAAAATAATATTAAAAACTTATTTATTGAGGTCGAAAATTTTTCAATTATTTTATAAGTTATTTTCGAAAACTATAAAATAAAGATTTTAATTAAAAATGTCGGAAAAAAAAAACGAAATTATTATCGTTAAATATAACGTATACGGATACGAAAAAATAAAGCATTTAAATTATAAAGTTTACCGAAATTTATCCGTATATTTAAAAATATAATTAATTATTAATTATTAAATTTTTTTTTAAAAATAACGACCGTATTAATAACGTTATATTTATAATTAATCGTTTTTTAAGTTATATTTAAAATTAATACTTTAGTAATAACATAACCGAAATAATTATAATAGTTTTAAATTAAGTATTTATCGTTTTTAAAAGTTATAATTATAAAGCAAAAGTTATAAAATGTAACAATAAATTATACGGCAAAAAGTATTAAAATCGAAATGATTTATATTTAAAAAAAAACGTTCGAATTAAACTTTCGACATTTAATATATAAGCATAAAATAAAGGCGCCGAACGTTTAAAAGGTATAGTTAAAATAAAAACGATTTACATAAAAAAAATTAAAGTTATTATATTTTTATAAATAAAAATTTAGCGTATTATAATTTATTTATATAACTAAACCTTTAAATATATATTTAATTAATAAACGTTATATAAACGTTTTTATATTTATTAAATAAAAAAATAAAAAAGTACCGACCGAAAATTTTATTTAAATTATTTCCGAATTTATAATTATGAAATTTATATTTTAATAAATAACGTATAACGTAAGTAAAATAAAAAACGAAAATTTAATTCGAAAACTTAAATTAATTATTTTATATAATATTAATTATTAAATATTTACTATGTATTAAATCCTTTAACGAATAAGGTAATAATAATTTATAATGTTATTTTTAACGAAAAAAGTATTTTTAACAATAACTTAAATAATTTTAAAAATAAGTTTTTAACGTAACCAAAAATAAATTACGTTATTTATTTAACGAAATCGAATATTTAAAAAGTTTACGTTTCGAATTTAAATTTAGGGTTTATAAAAAAGATAAAAAAATTACGTAATTATTAAAGATAAGTTCGAATAATATCGTTAAAAACGAAAACGTAAAAATATCGATAAAATTTTTAATTCCGAAATTATATACCGTATTTTAAATTGAAAGGTTATATTAATATAAAATACTTAAATTTAATAATAATATCAAAATATAAAAAGTAGGTAAATAAGATATAAATTATCCAAATAATAAACCGTCCGTATCGTTATTTTAATAAAATTAAAATAAAAACTTAAATTAATATTTTCGAATATAAATTAAATTAAAGGTTTATTATTAATAAATAAGAATTTTAGCGAAAGTATTTTCCGTTAATTTTTAAAATTTATAAAAAGTTACGAAATTATTTTATAAAAAATGAGTTTTAATAAGTAAGAAAAGAAAACTTAAATAATTATAAATAAAAAAATTCGTAAATAAGATATAACCGAAAAAGGTTTACAGAAAATAATTATTTGATTATATATAAATATACGTTTATAAATTCGATAAATACAATAATTTTTTAAAATATATAGTACGTTTAATAATATAAAATAATTAACAAGTTTATAAAAAATACGAAAATATTTATATTTATATTTTTATTAAAAAGGATTTCCGAATTTTTATTATTATAATTACGCGATTTAATTTAAAGTTAATATAATATAATATAATTAATATTTTCGTTAAAAAATTAAATAAAGAAATTTATATAAAAATATTATTAAGATATCGGAAACCGGAAATTATTTTATATTTATTTCAAGTTTTATACGTTAAATATATAACCGATAACTTTATAAATATTATACGACGTTTATTTATTCATTTTGTATTAATTATTATGTTTAACAAATAAAGTCGTATTTTTATAAAAAAAAACTAATATAGTATATAATTTATCTTCGAAAAGTTTAATATTTTTTTCGTTATTAAAATAAATTTTAAAAAAATCCGTAATTATTTAAACCTTTTTTTAAAAATTAATTTCATTACTGCTTAAATTGTTTTATTAATAAAACTAACCTAAAATAATAAGCTTTTATAATAATAATATTATATTTTATTTTTATTATAATATTTACGCTTATAAAAAAGTTAAAATTAAGAATATTTTAATATATAATTATTATATAATATAATTATACTATTTTTAAATTTAAATAAATATCGAACGATTAAATTTAGGTTACTATAAAGAATTTTATTTTCAAACGATAATATAACTTAGTTATTATTAATAAAATATATTTATTATCGAAATTAAAAAATATTTCGGATTAAATTTATTTATCTTTATAACTTACTGTTCGGAAATTATTTAATAAAAATTTATTAAAATTCGAAAATAATTTTAATTAATCGATATTCTGTATTAAGGCCTGCTATCAAGAAAGCAGCCCCTGGGAGGGTATATCAGATAACTGTTAATATTAAGGGTTCTAAGATAAAACGCCACGGAGATTACCTGTGGCTCAGAATGGGGACTATACTAGCCACATCTACAAGTAGAAGCCCCGACCAACACGGTCCAAGGACTCCATGATCAATAACAACAACTGTTTTGACCCCAATACTGAATATACGCTTGTGTCTGACGGTAGTCTAGCTACGTGACATATATGTGCCAATCAGTAGGTGACCTTTCCGTATACGGGGTGCGCTACGCACCCCCCGGGTAGCTGACAACTTTTTCGTGGCCTACCGTAAGACGAAGGCCATAATTAGTCATGTCGCAAGCCTGCCAAAGCAACGAGCAATGATATCGGCAGCTATGTTACCTAATAATTTGTCCTGATACGGTATCACCGGAAAACTTCCGTCAGACCCTTGGTGGTGCGGGGTTGAATTGACGGGTTTATATTGCCGTACCGGAATCTGGGCTCCGGGGTGAGCCACTTCGAGAAAAAGCATGGGACACGGAATGAACGTCTATTGGCGTATGCTACAATTAAGAGACCAACACCACGCGATGATTCTTTCACGTTGTTCAAGTCAGTTCGATGCAATCGTGGCACTTCAGAGTTGCGCCTCGAAACACCATGACCATCGCCAAGTTCATCATCTCCGCCAGCCAGCGGGCTCCTGAGGCTCTCGCCGGTAATCTGTTGGTTACGCTACTATCCATCCCGCTCATCTATATCCTTGTCAATGAGGTCGTCCGTAAGAATGCCAGGCTACCTACCATGAAGGGGCCTGGTGGCTGGCCTCTTATTGGAAACATCTGGGACATTCGAGTCAACGCTGCAGAAAAGTACAGAGAGTGGGCAAACAAGTATGGCGATGTCTATCAAATCATGCTGGGCAACATTCCCATCGTGGTCATCAACTCGGCATCAGCAGCCAAAGCTGTGTTCGGCCAGAACGCTCAGGCTCTTAGTTCTAGACCCGAGTTCTATACGTTTCACAAAGTATGGTCTGGAGTCGTCAACAGCGTCAGTCGGCCATGTCACTAACTCAGGTATCAGGTCCTCTCTGACACTGCTGGTACGACTATCGGTACTTCACCTTACAGTAACTCTCTGAAACGCCGGAGAAAGGGTGCTGCCTCTGCCCTTAATCGCCCCTCAGTGGCTACATATGTTCCTCTCCTGGAAGTCGAGACTCGAGACTTCATCAAGGAACTCTACGAGTACGGCAACGCTGGCGAAACACCTGTTGACCCTATGCCCATGATCCAGCGTCTGTCTCTCTCACTTGCCTTGACACTTAACTGGGGCATCCGACTCAAGAGCCAGCGCGACGACCTGTTTCGAGAGATTACCCACGTTGAAGAGGAAATCAGCAAGTTCCGCTCCACCACCGGTAACCTCCAAGACTATATCCCCATTCTGCGTCTCAGCCCCTTCAACTTCCACTCTTCTAAGGCTCGCGAGATGCGTGATCGTCGCGACAGGTATCTCAAGGCTCTCAATGACGGTTTGGACGAGCGCATCGCCAACGGCACCTACAGTCCCTGCATCCAGGCCAACGTCATCCTGGACAAGGAGGCTAGGCTGAACAAGGACGAACTGACCTCTATCAGCTTGACAATGCTGTCGGGTGGTCTGGACACGATCACCACGCAAGTCGCTTGGGTTGTTGCCCTCTTCTCACAGCACCCGGAGATTCAGGAGAAGGCCATCTCTGAGATCCGCAAGCACTACGGCGCAGATGAGCCCATGTGCGACGAAAATGATGACCAGCAGTGCCAGTACATTGTTGCACTTGTCAAGGAGGCGCTGCGTTACTACACGGTGCTACGTCTCGCTCTTCCTCGCGCCTCTGTCAAGGATATCATCTACCAGGGTAACCTGATCCCCAAGGGGACCATTGTCTTCCTAAACGCATGGGCTTGTAACATGGGCAAGTCAAAGATCATTTCACTGGTGAGAAACACACTAATAGATAATGTGTAGACAAGACTGTTTGGTCCGACTCGGAGGTCTTCCGGCCCGAGCGCTGGCTCGAGCAACCCGACGCATCGCTGTTCACTTATGGTGTCGGGTACCGCATGTGCGCTGGCTCCCTTCTGGCAAACCGCGAGCTGTATCTTGTCTTCATGCGTCTCCTCAATAGCTTCCGTATCGAGAAGCACGACGAGGTTGACTGCCACCCCATCACGGGCAACTCGGATCCTACAAGCTTGGTTGCCCTACCACCGCGATTCAAGTCTCGTTTTATTCCTCGGCATCCTGAAGCGCTGAAGAAGGCTTTGGGGTCTCCAAAGTAACATGATTTCGTTGTCTACAAACGGTTACAACAGTTTAGCATCTGGCTTCATGATATCGGGGAATATCGTCAGCTAGCCAGGGGTGCTAAGCGCACTCAATATATGGAAAGGCCACCTACTGATCGGCGTATATATTCCGTTGGCTAGGCTGCTTAAAGCTGCACGCGTGCGAAAGCACACGTAGTTAGCCGATTACAACAGCATAATTGATGTCCCCTATATCTGACAGTGACTGGCTAAGAGCGGATTGGTTCATCTGCACGAATAGAGAACGACGGCCGCTGGTCCAATCAAGACTTATGTGCATATGCAGATTCCCATACGGCCGCATCGAACTGGTGAGGGGAAAGCTACACGGGGATTGTCGTAAGGATGCGGCTTAATACCTCCCGCCTGTCATTCTGTGTCTAGTATTTGAGTCGGCTAATTGCGATGCGATAAAACATGCAAAAATGGACGAGTTTCTTTTCAATGAGCAGCTTTGAGCTTTGTCGTATCATCGAGGAAGGGGCACATTATTTGGAGGTATTGAATTACTCGGTATGTGGGTGATGGATGAGTGGAGGCATCGGCCTCCCTGATCATATTGGCATTTTGCCAAGATAAGCGAGAGGATAACTGACAATGGTCACTTAGCGTCTAGAAATGAACAAATCCGATTGGCACTCATTGAGCTCAGAGGATTTCGATAACTTCCTCACCCGCAGGGTACTTAATTCTCGATTGTCCCAACACCATAGTGTGTATCTTTAACGATGGAGTCAATGCTTAGGGTGTGTTCGCGCCGCCAGAGTTGGAGGACGGTGTCACCTTTACAAGCGGCCTTAGATTGGTGTGGGTCATGGCACTTCACTGGAAACAAAAGGTCTAGATGCTGACACAGGTATTGCACCGTGCAGACTCCATCAACTGGCGGTGGACGCGGAGACCTTTTCACCGCGTGTTATATCATTCCCAAAAGACAAGTACGAGGCTATGATACGGGAATGGCATTTACCGACTAGAGCAATTGAGACCTCAGCCGTCGTTGGCCCATTTTTCTGGTATGACTATGAAGAGCACGCTAATTGCAAGCACCTACGTGGGTAATCCCCATCGTTTTCCTAGTCACCTGTTGTCATGTCTATGCCCTGAGTTTGGTCAGCTCTCGTGGCTGGCTCTAAGTGATCCAATTTGGCTAAAGATGGATAGAAATCATCTTCCGAAAATCCGACGTCCAGCAGAAAGGGAATACCCGGGGCTGGGAGGTGATACTCTCGTACTCATTCCAGGACAGAATCATGTCCGGCTACGTGAAGGGTGCAAAGAGCGCCGATGTCAAAACGCTTATCTCTCAGGTCCAACACTATGTCAGTTCAGTTGCTCACCCACTCCTCCTGCCGGTCCTCATCCTTTGCCGTGAGCTATCTCTGGAAAATGACAAGGCGCAGCGAGAGGCGCGACAAGAGTGCGAGAACTGGAGGAAACCCTGCTCAACCGTTACCCTGTTCCGCCGGCGGCTGGATATGCGCCACGTGAGGATTTGGTTCTCGACATTATTATCCCCAAGCTGCATGACTTGCGGTGCAAGGTGCTGTGGAAGCGTCCGCAAATATGGCAGAATGTAGCGGGCAGAATCCTGAAAGCATCCAAAACCTTCTGGGATAATTTAGAGGAGCAGCGAGACGATCCCGCTATGCAAGAGATACACCGGACGATATTGAGTCGGTTGGATTTTATGTCGGTCAAGCTGGAGGGCCTGGAGATTTACACGCAGGTCACACTGGAACGGATGGACCTGCTGCGGGAGCTAGTGAGGACAAGAGGAGCCTTCTATTCCGCTGCAAGACTACTAATGTGCTAGCAGATGAACAGCATTATCGGACAGGTAGAGTCGAGACTCAGCGTCGAAATCGCAACACAGCAACACCGCCTAGCGGATTCCGGCAGGCGAGACAGCAATTCCATGAAGACGTTGGCAATCCTAGGCACGATATTCCTCCCGGGTACATTCCTGGCGAGCTTCTTTAGTATGCCGTTCTTCGACTTCAGTAACGGTGAGTCAGTCTAGTTAATTCCCCTGAAAAGTTAGCCCGTTAGCTAACCAGTGCAGATATAGAAAATGATGCCTTCTCAAGACGAATCTGGATCTACTTCGTCATCATGGTCCCCCTGACTCTTCTCACGCTCGGCACCTGGTGGAAGTTCAACCGGATCTCAGTTGAAGTGGAAAAGGAAGACGTTAGAGACATTGAGAGGCGCGTGCATACGCTTGAGGACCGCGTTATGAAGAGGATTCGGCGGAGGACTGGATTCGGGATCCGCACAGGGGAAGAGTCGCGAGCCTGAGAACGGGAAGTGTCGCTGCCGTTTGATTTGGGGTCATTCCAGATAGCGAAAAATAATAACACGATAATATTAGATCATGGCAAAAATTCGGGGGCTCAAAGTATGCTAATTCAAGCGGTATACAAAAAAATATATGTATTTCTACAAATTTCTTTTGCGGAAATATGAACAATTTCTTTAATTCGTATACCCTCTTTTTAATTAAGAAAATCGTATTACGTTATAAGTAACGTAAATGCATATTTATAAATCTTTTATATAGTACTTTTATAGAATACTTTTATTAAATTTAACTATTATAACAAAATAATTCGATATAACTTTTGAATAAATATAAATACATCTATATTACTATAACGGTTTTAAGTTGCTGATCGTTTTATATAATACATCCTTTAAATTATTTAATTCTTCGTTCGAAATTAGCTTTAGAATTTTCTACGCCGGTCCAAAACGTTATAGTATGAATTTTGTGCTACTTATCAGATTATGGGCCTTTCCTTTTCCTGTTAGTTCGGAGCTGTCAATTACTAGATATGATTATCAATGACTATTCCCATTGCCGTATCAGGGCAAACGTATTACTAGGCGCAGTCAGTAGAGAGAGAGATTCTATGCTCTTTTTCGAGTCATCCAGTGTGTATTCCACTTCTCAAGTAGGCTCTTTTTGGCTCATACTTTTCTCTCGCTTGATTCAATTCACTTGTTCCTAGGCGTGCCTATTCTGCTTGGACTCTTCGTGATACTTCTCCTATATTCCCTATCCCGATCATTGGGGAAGCTTAAAGTGCGGCTGCAGCTGCATCCAGCTCTCCTCATTATACTGTTCTTGCACCTTCTTGCAAGTTCTCAATCCCCATTCGGTAACACCCAGCATCAAGCTGCTCTCGAACATAAAGGCTATACTTCCCTCTCCAACCTTTGTCGGCTTGAGCTCCATATTTGACGCTTTCTCGAAGGTGCTGGCATCAGGGCCATGCGCAGACATGACGTTGTGCAGACTCGCACCGGCAGCTTGAAAGCCACCGCCAGCCTTTGCATCATACTCACCGCATATTAGCCCCATAAACTCAGACATGGTGTTGCGGTGGTACCACGGCGGCCTGAAGGTATCCTCCTGTACAAGCCAGCGAGGTGGGAAGATGACGAAGTCCGCAACTGCCGTGCCAGGGTGGTCGGATGGGCCCGTGAGGACGGTGTAAATGGAAGGGTCGGGGTGATCAAAGGAGGTGCTTCCAATAACGGAGAAGCGACCGAGATCATACTTGTAAGGATAATCTATACTTTCGGTTAGCCTTCGTTGGCATTGACTCATTAAGAGTGTAGCTCGCAGAACGTACAACTGTGAGAATAAGTTAGCGATCACCTTTCCCTTCGAGGGGTATGGCGGATGGACCTACTTTCCATGCCATGCAACAACATCAAATGGAGTGTGATTCTGCTTTGCGGTGAACAGCCTTCCGTCAAACTTATTCACGATCGTCCATGTCGTTTCCGTGTCTTGCGCATAAGCAGCCACAGGAGCCTGGAAGTCCCTCGCGTTCGCCAAGCAGTTCGAACCAATAGGTCCTAGCTCAGGAAGGGCAAAATGTCCCTGGTAAAGCTCCAGGATGTAACCCCTGATCGGTCCCTCGGGGAGGTCGAGCCGGTACTTGATGCCTCGAGGTAGAACAACAATCTCATTCGGTCGGACGGGGATGTTTCCCAGCTCAGTTTTGATATCCATGACACCATGCTGGGCGACGATAAGCATCTCCCCGTCAGAGGAGTACATGGCCGAGTTCGCATCCATGCTCCGTCCAGCCGCATAGACGAATATTCCCAAACCAGTCTTCATGGTTGGGTCACCTGCTCCAGCGACCTTCTTCAGCCCGTGGACCCAGTCGACCTCGTGGCTAATCTCAAAGGGGTCCCATCGAAGTTGGTTGGGGATCTGATGCAATCCCGGGTTCAATTCTTGCGGGATGTCACCCAGGGGTTTGAAAGCCGAATGAGCCGCAGAGGGAAGGATTCGGTACAGCCATGTTTGCTGATTCTCATGTCTTGGGGCCGTGAAGGCGGTGCCCGAGAGCTTCTCTGCGTACAACCCATAAGGACACTTTTGTGGTGAATTAGCGCCCAGGGGTAAGGCACCCTTCACGGCTTCAGTCCTAGCAAATTATTAGTCCGTGATTCTTCGTAACTACAATAGCTATTCCTCACTCATGATATGAGCGGAAACCGCTCTGATATTGGTATTTTTCGGGAGTCTTGAAGTTAGTTACTGGCATTCTGGGAGCGGGGGTCTCCAGACTTGAGCAACCATGAAATGTATAGGACTAGTCGCTTCCCGCCAAATAATGAGCTCTTAGAAACACAAGATTCGAAGTGATATTGAATTTCCAAAGCTCGGCCGAATACAGGTTCTTGAAAAGCGGAACTCCAAATGAGCCTAGAGATCGTGATGGCTTGTCGAGTATGTATTAACTGATGCTCAACAACGAACACCCCAACGCAAGCAAAACGGCATTAGAAGCATCCGAAAAGGTCGACTTTTTACAGGTCCGCCATAATGCATTATTTTTACTGCGTACTACTGCGTTATATGATCATGCGACTTCCATCTTTGCTGTCTCGGACATGCGGAAAAGTCGGAAGTTCGCCACCCCATACGCCCTCGGAACCACTTCCGACATCTCAATCGCTCCCACTTCCTTACCAGTCCCGATGCGGGCGCCAAGGGTTCAATGCGAGGGCAATATCGACGCACGACCGTTCATGGTTGTAGGTCCAAAGGCAATCACTTGCTGAATGCTACTTAATACCGCCCTTTTTTTCAAGAAAGGGGAGCACATGTTGGGGGCAGTAGTAACTTCTATACATAGTCCTCAATACTGTTAGTCAGCATCCTACTACCACCTACTGCACTTATCCTTGTCGCTAATTAGACAGTCGCTCACAAGAAGTCTCTTTTCAGATATTTCCAAGATGAAGTCGTGGCTCCCTATCGCTGCTGACTCTCACTTCTCCCTCGCCAACATCCCCTTTGGAGTTATCACAACAGCAAAATTCCAAACACCCCGCATAGCTGTGGCCATTGGCAATCATTGCCTGGATGCCCAGACGTTCAGCAAGCAAGGTGGCTTCTCAAAATGCGATGGCCTGACTCCGCAGCAGCTGAGCGTCTTCTCAGAGCCCACGCTGAATGCCTTCGCCGCATTGGGGCGGTCTCATCACCGTACCGTCCGCAGCTACTTGCAGGAGATCTTCAAGGAGAATACATCGTATCCAGAAGTCCTCAGCACCAATGAGGCGCTGAGGAAGGAGGCCTTGATTCCTCTGTGCGAGGTCAAGAACCATCTTCCCATGACAGTCGGGGATTACACGGACTTCTTCGCTGGCCGCAACCATGCTCACAACATCGGCACTCTGTTCCGCAGCCCGGCGAATGCCCTAAACCCAAACTACAACCACGTTCCTGTCGCTTACCACGGCCGTGCCAGCTCCGTCGTAGTCTCGGGCACGCCTCTCCATCGTCCAAAGGGACAGGTTCTCCCTGCTCCTGGGGCTACGACTCCCGTTTTCAAACCCAGCGCCAAGCTCGACATCGAGTTGGAATTGGGCATGTTCGTTTGCCGTGGGAATGAGCTTGGAAAGCCTATCAGTGTGAAAGATGCCGAGGAGCATATATTTGGTTATGTGCTCATGAACGATTGGAGCGCGAGGGACATTCAACAATGGGAATACGTCCCATTAGGCCCCTTTAACGCGAAGAACTTTGGCACAAGCATCAGCCCGTGGGTCGTACTCGCTGATGCTCTGGAACCTTTCAAGACTACCGGACTGTCTAATGAAGTCGAGCTTCAGGACTACCTGAAAGAGGGAAAGAAAGAAAATATTGTTGATATCCATCTGGATGTCTCTCTCAAGAGTAAGTTGGGAATCTCACCAGCTGACAGGGAAACGTCGAATACTGACCGCGAGAAATAGCTGACCAGGGACGCATCAACACCATTTCCAAGACATCCTCCAAGAACCTGCTGTGGTCATGGCCACAGATGCTTGCTCATCATACAATCGCCGGGTGCAACATGCGCACCGGTGATCTTCTTGGATCCGGAACCATTTCCGGCTTTGAGCCTGGCACCCAGGGCAGCATCCTGGAACAGTCACTGGGTGGTAAGACCCCCCTCCAACTAGAGGGGGGCGAGACACGTAGCTTTGTAGATGACAACGACACGATCATTATCCGAGGCTGCGCGGGCACGACTCCAGGAGAACTCGTCGGGTTCGGCGAGTGTTCTGGGAAAATACTACCTCCAGTATAACGGCCGTGACGAGGAATGGCTGAAGAAGGTGTTGTCAAAATAGAATATAGACGTGGACGCCAAATTGAATCGAGTCAAGCAAAAATCTGTTGCGGCATGATTAGCCTTGTGATCGGACCATCAACATACGTGACGTTACTGGAAAACGCATAAAATACAGATCTAAATAAGAGTGCAAATTTACCTCTGGCTCTAGTGTAGCCAGCCATCATCGGCGGCGCTCCGAGAATCGTCAAAATTTTTCACTGGTCGATTTTGCAGCTGATAGCAGGGAGGAGTACTGTGGGGAATGCGCCAATGACGTAGGTGGAACAGTATATAACTGCTGTTAGATTGTTGTCAAGAGCCGCTACGAGGGTGTTATGAGGCTGCCCATGTGACCACGTATGACTACGAATCTGGCTATAAGGATGGAACATCTCTGCCGCCGTAACTTGAGGCCTCAGAGATCAACACAGTCCGTTGTGTGGCCCCACTGCTGGAACCTAGTGACCCTCGAGCTACCTAGCTACTTGTCTATCATTGCGGACTCCTTCACTCTCCTCATCTACCTCCCAGTTCCTGACAAGGTTCTTGGACGGCTCCCGACAGAAGCTCGACTTCTTCCTCCACTACGACGAGGACAACTTGCAGGAGCACAGCCCAACCCAGGCTGACAAGATGGTGTTGCTTCCTGGGGCAATTGCGTGGCTTGGCGGTGATCCCCTTTGAAGCGATGGAAATAACAATGAAGGGGGGCTGCGATGCGGGCGAGTGAACAACAGACCCCAGTGTAAGCCCGCCATGTCTGGTCCAAACGCCGGGATCTGGATCATCGAAGAGTCCGTCAAGCCTTCGGTCAAGGTCCTCAATGACAGGAGACGAAAGGGTCTGGTCTGAGTCGCCGACAACCGGGGATACAAGCACAAGTCCCCCATTTTGGTGGGTATGATCTGACTGAGACGGTTGCTGGGTTGTGGTCTGGATCGACACCGATGCCTTCTGCGGGGGAAATGGCGCCCTTGGCTACTTCAGCGACCTTGGTGATCTTGGGGGTAGGTGCATCGCTAGCGATTACAGGCGCGTAGAGGGAGATCACAATATAGGAGAAGACCATCGCTCGGGAGAAGCTGAGCCGAGGTTCTGTCGGATACAGTGGAGTGAGGTCGGAGGGAATCGGACCGTCTATCGCGTTAATAGGTGGAGGAAATAGGAGTAACAGCTAATTTGTATAAGGAATTAATTCCCTAAAACCCTGAAAAAGACAATTAGCTATTATTATTATTAACATTAATATATAAATAAAATTATAACGAAAATATTTATATTTTATAATTTTAAATTATTTAATAATTATAAATTTAAATTATAAAATATTTTAAATTTATTATATTTATTTTAAATTTTTTTTATTATTATTAATAAATTAAATATTAAATAATTAATTAAAATAGATTACGATAAATAATAATTAAAAAACGGTTATAAAAACGAAATTTAAAAAATTAAATAAATAAAATACGTAATAAAACTTTTTTAGTTGTACGTTCGAATATATTATTAAATTATTTATTTCGAATCGGAAAGAACGTTATTATTTAAGTTTAATTATATTTCGCTCAAGAACTTTATTAAAAATATAAATGGATTAATTGATATCGAAAAAAGAATAACAAAATATAAGCTTTTTTTAAAAAAGTTTAATTCGAAAAATAACGTTATAACTTTTAATAAAGAATTTCGTTCCCGTAAAAGCGATAATATATAATTTTATTTAAAAATAAACGAATAAATACGTAAATAAATTAATAATTTAAAATAATATACCGACGTAAACATAAACGAAACGGTAAAATTTACGAAAATTAAATATCGGAAAATTTAAAAAAAAAGAAAAATATGTTAACTTAAAACATTTTAATAAATAAATTAAAAAAAATAAAATATAATTATAACGAACACTATAAACAATAATATTTTTAAATTAATCGGCTTATAATAAATAAATAATTTTGCAAACGTAATAACGTTATTAAAGGCGCAATATGTGGATTAATTTTATTTAATTATATTTAAAAATAAAGTTAATAAATTATTTTATAAAACCGTTAATAAAAAAATACGTACGATAATAAAAATACCTTTACGGTAAAAAACAAAATTATTTATTAAAACAATAAAAAAAATATTTAAGTTATAATTTTTAAAGATAAAAGTGTTACTATAAAAAGTAATTAATTTATTAATAAAATTTTAATTTTAAAAATATTCCGTAAATAAATAAAGATTAATTTTTAAACTAAAAATTGCAATTTTAAAAAAGAAGAAAAGGCTACTAAACGTATAAAAACGAAAAATATATTAATTTATAAATACATACTTAATATTTTTTTTTAAAAAAAGAATATTCGATAGAAAATGATTTCCGATATTAGATTTTATAAAAAGATTAAAACGATTAAGAAAAAAGTTTTCGGAAATTTCGAATTTGTAATAAATTAAAAGTAATAACGGTTAACGAATAGAATAAATTTTTTTAAAAGGTTTTATAAATGGCATATTTTATAAAATATTTAACATATTAAATGAATATTTATTAAAACATAATACAATTTTAAATATAAAAAGTTTTATTTATATATTTTATAATTTAACCCGATTCAAAAGATTTATAAAGGCAACGAAAGCATACTTTATTTTAGCAGATAATATTAAAATAATAATTTTAAAACATAAGAATATTACGATATATATAAAAAATTTACGTAAAGAAAAATTTAATATTAAAAGAAAATGGCTTATTATTAAGGCTTTTATTAGAATACTATTTTATATAAGCTTTTCTAATAAAAAGATTATTATTAAAATACTTTTAATAATAACGTAAGGTATTAAAACGATTATGAAAAATAATATATATATATATATTTTTTAAAAAAAAAGATTAACGTATAATTTAAGATAAAAACTATATAAAGGCCGTTTTCCGGATAATTAAAAAGATAAATAAAGTAGCACATTAAATAAGGATATAAACCTTAGAGTCGAAGATATTATAATATCTAAAAATAGGCTATTACGGACTAAAACCTTTAAAATACTTACTTCATTATTACCGCGAAACGTTATTAAAAGGCCTTAAAATGGCTGAATGCCCGGCGTATACCTTAGTAAAAATAAAGGAAATCCTTTAAAAAAAAAAGTCAGATCTTAAAATAATAACGCCTTTTTTAAAGGTATATTTAAATTAGCAAAACCTTTTAAAAAAACTCCGTAAATAAAAACAGATATTAACGAATTTTCATAAAACTTTATATTAAAAGATAATATATTTTATCATAATAAAAAAAAAGATTGACGTATTTTAGAAGATTATATAAGTTAAATTAAAACTTATTTTAAATTCCGCGTAAAGTTTATATAAAAAATATGAAACTTATTTATAATTCGTTTATAAAATAACTATATTTAAAAAGGATTTTTGTCGAATTTTTTGTTTTAAATACGTATGCTTAAAATGAAAAAGTAAAACGCTTAAGGAATATAATAATAATAAAAATACATGTTATAAAAATTAGATTAAAAATATTATATAATTTATAAAAAAATTTTATTATTTACGTTATTTATTTTTATAACAAGATTTTAATATTTAATTTTAAATTAAAAGAATTATATAAAATTATAAATATATATTTAATAAAAATAATAAGTTTAAAATATTTTAATTAATCTATTTTAAAGCTTACGATTATAAATATTACGTATTAAAATTTAACTCAAATTATAAATTTACCAAATTATAAAAGCTGGACCTTAAAATATATATCGGATACTTTATAAAATATAACTTTATGAATATATATAAGGTATAACTACTAAAGTTCGAAAAGATAATTATAATAAAAAACATAATTTTTAACAAAATAAAGTTTTTTAATAAAAAAATAACGTTCCACATATACAAGCAAGACATACGAATAAACGAAACACTTTTTTAACTATTCCAATTACATATTTTTAATCGTTTATTTCTTAATATTAACGTTATAAAACGTCTTATAAAAATAGCGAAAATAAATCTAGCTATTTAGGCTAAAAAAAACTCGAAATTTAATTTTAAAAAACTTAATTCTATTTATAAAGTTTCTTATTCTACCTTAATATACCGTTTTAGCGGCAGATACGCCCGAACTGATATTATTTCCAATTCGCGAAAATTAACGCCGACGGAAAAAAAATCCATTATTAACCAAATTCTTAGCTTAAATACGCAAACGTTGTTTATCCGGTTTTAATACGTTAAAAATATAACGAATTTATTATTTACTTAACGCGTTATAAAACGCATCGGGATTAATTAGGCGTCGAACTTGATTAAACGGCAAATTTTTTTTAAACGTATTTAAATCGGAAAATCGATTACTAACGAATCTTATTCGAAAATCCAGAAATATTTTACAAGTAATTTAAACTTATTCTGGTTATTATCGTAAAAGAAAAATTTATAACTTTAACGAAATTAAGTTTTTAATAAAGCTTTTTAAAATAACGAATATAATAATTACTAATACCGAAAAACGTAAAAAGTTTAAATAGACGTAATAAAAAATTAAAAAATAAAATATAATTATCCGAATTATTAATTTCCAAAATTAAATTACATCATTATTTATAATTATAACCAAAAGATTTATTTTAAAGCTTAATATCGTAATAACTTATTATTAATAATTAAATAATAAATAAATTAAGTTTTAAATAAATCTAATATTTTAATAAATATATTCGAATACGTATAAAAAGTTTAAAGCGTTTTTTTATTTTCGACGGCTACGAAAATTACCATCTAATAAAATTCGAAAAGTATTACACCAATAATAACATTATTCAGCTTTATATAGCCGCGCATTTTTCGTATCGGCTTTAATTTTTTAATATATCTTATTTTTTTATTTTAAAACGCGCTTATTTATAATATATCGAAAACCTAATACGATATTATTATATTTATATTACTAAAAAGGATTTTTCCGCCGGCTTTTATAACGGGTTTCAAATTACCATAACGTTTAATAATATTAAATTTAAATTCGTAAAATTAATTTTATTTTATTTAATTTTAATAACGTTTTTTCCGAATTAAAGGTTTTTTTTTAAATTATACCTACGCTAACCGTCTTCCCGTTAACCTTTACCGGTTTTATTCGTTTCTCGCCCGCAAAAACCTTTAAAAATAAAAATAAAATAATAAGGCAAAAACATTATTAACAAAAAGAATTAGAAATTAATAAAATAATGCGTTAAAGCGAAAAATAATTAAATCAGTTATTTTTTTAACTAAAAGTAACTTATTACTTCTGCATAAATATATTTTTCTTCGGAAAAAAATTATTTAATTACGTAAAACGAATCATATTTTAAGCAAAGGTCGTAAAATCAAAAACAAACGTTTTTTAAAAAAAAAGAATTATACTTATTATACAAAGAAAACAAGCTTTTCTGGCCGAAAAAAAAAGGTAATAAAAAAATACAACCAATAACAGCTAAAGACAATCGTCGTAAAAAAGTTAAACTAAAAAACGGAAATATAACGTTTACGGCAAGCCCGGATATAATACGCGTACTTATAAAAAAGCTATAAATACGTCTGGCGAAAAAAATCTAATTAATTTGAATTAATGTAATATATTATTAATAAGTTATTTGAATTGGTTGTTGCAAAGTGCCAAAAAGAGTTTCGCTCGCTCGTGTATATCTTTGACGATGGAGCCGGACAGGAAATAATCGCGTATATAGATTAAGAATTCGGTTAATAATCGTTTTTTCGTCGGTTAGCTTTAATTTTAACAAATTAAAAATAATATTAACTGGGACGGGTTAAAAATTAGACGGTTACGGGCGGGTTAGCAGAAAGAAATAGTTATATAACGTCCATAACAAGCCTTGATATAATACGTGCATTTATCGAAAAGTTATAAATATAATTAGTAAAGATATATTCGATTAATTTGAATTAATTTAAGGTATTATAATTAAGTTATTTGGGTGCATTGCTAGAAAGTGCCAAAAAGCGGTTCGCTTATAGATATCTCTCGTTCATATATATGGCACGTTATAGTTATAATAATTTATTCTTTTTTAAAAATATTGTTAAAAAAATAAACTTAATTTCCGATACAATAGAATGCTTAAATAAAATATTAATAAAAACTGGAAAATTTTTATTTAAACGTTTATAATTAATAGTTATATTTTTAAAAATTGATATTTTAAAATAATAACGTAAAAATTGGATTACTTAACCTTTTTTAAATATTCGAAATTACCGTTATTAATTAAAAAACGTTATACATATAAACGAAACCGAAAATAACGTATAATTTAATTACCTTTGTACGATAACTTAATAAATAAATAAATAAAATTTAATTTATAACAAAATTTATTAAATTTTATTCCCTTTTTTTTGTTAATATACTTTCGATATAAGATATTATATATCATTTATTAATTTAATATCTTTTAAAAACTAAATATAAAAGATTTTTACGTTTTATTTTATTAATCGTTTACGCCGTACGGAATTAAACTAAAAGCTATATATCGTTCGAAACCGTAAATCTTAATAAATAAATAAATAAATTTTTAATTTTTTAAAAATGTTATTAAAAGCCCTTTTATACGGAAAGAAATTAATAAGTAAATCAACGCGTAACGCGGATGTAAGGTGGCGCGTTAATGGGGTGGAGCGTTGCTGGGAGGGTCGCCTTATTATGCATCTCGCCGAGACTTCAAACCCCTGCATACTCGCATTCTCCTATTTCTGTGTGAATCCTTCTTGTTCCTAGGATCATTGGCAGATTTAGCTGGGATAGCGATCAGGAGAGCAATAGCTCCCCAGCTTCTGCGTCGTTCTAAGGTATTACGCCTACTCTGGCACATCAGCCAAGAAGGCATCTCTTTGATCCGTTGATTGAACTAATAGGAAGCCCCTATGCTATAGTTGACCGAAGGAATGTGGGATGAAGCACCAGTCTATTCTCTCAAGCTCCGGCGATGCCTATGTCTATTATGAGACTCCAATGCTTCGTCTGTACAATACTTTGAACAGCGTTAATGCCTAGTTTAATTCCCCTCTTACGGTTAGGGTTTTTTCTCCGGGAAGGAAGAATGACAACGACATTTCATACAACTTAGAAAGGAATTTCGAACTCTACCATTAAAATATAAACAGGCAGATAGCCAATATCTATCTTCAGCTATTCGAGCATAGCTTCCCCAAAATCGGGAGTCTGTCCATGGTGGATGAGGATGGCGTGGTCGCTGTTACCACGTAGCCTCAGGTCCCGCAATTTCAAAATGAATGAGATAGAACGGATGGGAGGTAACCATCGCAGGCGGGCCCGGGCCTCCGTTGGGTCCTCTAGCAAAAGCCCCTCCCGCATGCAAAGAGATGGGCGGGGTGGGTGCAACCGGCAACCAAGAACCAGTCGAGCGCCCGCAGTGTCCAGATCGGGCAATGAAAAGGGTGATTACTGCGATGGGGCAGACTCCTTGGGTTTAGGGGTAAGGCCATCCAAGGGCGTTTCACTTAATCAGCCTGATCTTGGCACAAACGAAATCGTAGATAGTTTTCCTTTGCTTCTTTTCGATTCTGACGTGGAGTGGGCACAGTTTTGACCTTTCCTCGCAAATAAGTGCTATAGCTGTCAGCTAGCTGGGGGGTGCGTAGCGCACCCCATAAACGGAAAGGTCACCTACTGATCGGCACATATATGTTCCGTGGCTAGACTACCAAGAAGCTAAACGTATCCTGTCAGCTAGCAGGGGGTGCGCTAGCACCCCATATACGGAAAGGCTCCCCCTGAACGGACCATGTACATCACGTGACTAGACTACATTAAAATGCGGTGTGCGCTCTAGAGCACCTGCAACTAGTCAAGCAATATAATACATAACTAATATCCCTTATATCTGATAATTAAAAGTCATATTCGCTTAATTCGTATTATTATCTATTAATCAGCTGTTGCTAAGACGATATAAGCTATACATCAATAGTAATTATTTATATACTTTAATAACCACAATACCGACCGTACCGATAACGTCCGTAATTATTTATAATGGTTCTTAAAATTAAAATAAATTTAAAAACGAATTTAAGGTTAAAGTTAAAGGATATAATTTATAAAATTATATCGACCCTAATTAGAACCTTCCATAACTTATTAAATCTACGCCGCTCGATATATCCTTTTATCCAAAAAAACGAGTTCGCTAATCGACGTAAGTAATTAATTTATCCTTCGAAAAAATTATTTAAATTAAAAAAGTTAATCGAACGGGTTATTTAATAAATATTTTCGAAATAACGACCGAAAGCAAACAAATTTATAACCAGAATTTTATAACTTTTTCTTACCATAATTAAAAATATAAAACTTTCCGAAAAAACTATAACAAGTTTACGATATAAATTTTAAATAACGTTTTTCTATCGATTAAATAAATTTATTTAAAATTAAAGAACGATTTTAAAAAATAATACGCCAAATTATAATAAACCGGAAAAGTTTACGATAATTAATTACTTATAAACATTAAACGTAAATACGAAAAATAATTAAAGCAAGCCTTAAAAGCTGCAAAAAAGCTTAATAAATATATAATAAAATAATAAAAAATTATAGTTTAAGGTTAACGTTACGGTATTTCCGAAATAATTATATTAATTATTTAAATAAATTAATTATATAGAATAATAACGTTAATTTTACTTAATTAATCGAATTTATATATATTTAAAAAAAAAACAAAATTAAAAACGAAACGATTAATTATTTAAAAATTAAGGTTAACCTTTTAAATTACTAAAATATAATAAATTTATAACAATTAACGAAAAATATTAAGGCGGCGTTTTTAACCTTTTAAAGGGCTTTTATAAACCTTTCGAATTAAAATAATCCTGATTAGGAAAAAATTAAGGATATTAATAAGGATATTAATAATTAACCGTATGGTAAACTTTTTTAAAAAAGGTCGAAACGAAATAGTTATAAAGGTTCTCGAACGAATTAAAATAGTAACAAACGAAAGCGCTAAGAATTGGATATATAGGGTATACGTTATAAAACTTGCTTAAATATTTATTATAAATTACTTTAATATTTTTATGCATTTTTTAAAAAAACTTTAAAAAATTTCCGCTTTAACCAAATAATAATAATATTAATCTAAAAACGTATCGTTACTAATTAATTTTTAAAGGAAAAAATTAACCGTTTATTAAAGATTATAAATAAATTAATTATTTAAAAAATAAATAAACCTTTAAAAAAATAAAACGAATTTTAACGTACTTTTTAATTTTTAATTAACGTAATACAATAAACGTTACGTTTTACCTTTTAAAAAATTCGATTATTTTGGACTTAAAGTTTATAATATATATTTTTAACTTAATTAATAAGTTTTTAAATTATAAAATAACGATTTAAAATAACGGAATATACGTAAAAAATTTTTTATTCCGATTAGAAAATATAAAAAAATGGATATATTGCTTTAAAGCCTTACGGGCCTAAAAGCGTTACGTTTATACGACGTGGTTTATTACGAAAACTTCGTATATAATTTAATATCTTTCCGGCAATTCCGGAAAAAGGGGTATTAGTAAAATAACCGAAAAAATAATAATTTTATTCGAAATAAGTTTAATTAGGTAATTATTATATTAACAAATAAATTTAATTAATTCGTTATCGAAAATATTAACGTAATAATACTTTATACAGCCTTAGTTATTTATAAACGAAACGTTAATTTATATATAACAAAGCTATTACGAATTAGTAACGGTATAATATAATATTTAAAATTAAAATATTTAAGGCCCGAAATAATCGCTTAATTATAATTTTATATAAAGGAAATTTACTTAAAAGGTTTTATAACGGTCGAATATTAAACATGTAACAAAACAAAGGTTAAAAGATAAATACGTTGCAAATTACGGAAAAAATATCCTAATTAAGATAACGAATTATTATCGACTTTACAAATTTCGAAAAAACCCTAAAAAAATATAAATACGTTATATTTACAACCGACAGGTACTTAAGCTTTATCTGGAATATTTACCTTAAAAATCGAAAACAAAATATATTAATTATAATATTCCGATACCTTTTAAAAATTTTGAAAAATTAAGACAAAATTTTTCCATAAGTATTCAAATACGATAACAAAATCTTAAAAAATTATCAGCTTTAAAATATGTTTTAATCGCCTCCTTTTAATATTAGACTTAAACCCTTAATACTATATACCAAGGCCCAAAACGGAAATATAAAGTATTTAAAAAATGTAATCAAAAAAAAAAAAAGCGATTATAATACAAAATAATATTAAATTACCTTCGTTTTTAATCGTATACATCTTTAAAGCAGCAATATACTTATATAACCGTATCCTTAAATACGCTTTTTTTTAACAAAGCTTATATAAAATTTATTATATTTATCTGGTATATAAAAACGGCGTTATAATACTTAATCGAAAGCCTTAATAAGTTTATTTGTAAATATATAATTATATAACTTATGCAATAATAACTGCCGCCATAAAAAAAATAAAGATTATAAAAGCTAAATTCCAAAACGTAAATTAATTTTTTCGTCGGTTACCGATTTACAAATATTTACGAAATTTAAAATCTATTAATTAATAAGGTTATTATTATTTAAAACGTATAATTTAACGAAAAAAATACTTTTTTAGGTAATATTAAAAACTTAAAAAATAACTTTTTTTACGTTACGGAAAACGAATTACGTACGTTACTTTAACAGGTAAAATTATTTAATTAGGCCCATAATTATCTAGATATATATATTTAAAAAGAAAATAAAAACCTAAACGGAATAATTTAATTCCCGGTTAAATAAAAAGGATAATTTTAAAATGGTATAAACGTCCAAAAAGATATACAGGTTGGTAAAAAATAACCTTATTTATATAAATTTAATTATTTTTATATAACCGTTATATTCGAACTATTTCTGTCCCCTAAATCGTTACCTTTATTAACGTTTATATTAATAATTATTACGATTATTACGCCTGCGGAAATTAAAAAAGTAACCTTAAATTTTTATTATATTATTTAATTTAAAATAACGATAAAAAACGAAAATATTTTACGGGTCGCAAATATAAATTTCTCGTATATTCCGTATTATAAAAATATTATTAAAAACGATTATAAAGTTTAAAAAGTTACGTTTAATATTAAATAATTAACTTATTTTATAAATTTACTTAATAACCGGCCGATAAACTGCAAAAGTTTAAGGAAAGTAATTACCCGAAATGCGCGTTATTTTAATCGAAAAGGTTTCGATACGAAAAAATATAATATAATTTCTAGGTTATAAGGCCGGGTATATAAACGTAATTTACCGCCACCGCCATAAGGCCATAAAAAGTTAAATATATATCCGTTAAAAAAGTTATTTCGTAAAGCCGAAAAAATTTATTTGCAAAATTATAAAAAAATGTAATCTTAAAAAACGGTTAATTAATTTTCCGTTAAAAAAAATAAATCCTAAAATGTATATAAATATATATTTACAAATTTAATAAGTATATTTAGTTGCAAAAATAGAAGATATATTTTATCGTACGGGACGATTAATAACTTAAAAACGTTTATAATAATATATACGTATTTATTTTAATTAAAAAATCGTTTTAAACCTTAATCGTTATTACGATTAAATTCGACCTAAAATTTAAATAATATAACGTTATAAACGCCTTTATTAACGCGAATTTATTTTATTAAATATTTATTAAAATACCTTTAAAATACGTATAACGTAATAAAGATTTTTTAATTAAAAAGGTATTATATAAATTAAAAAAATTACCTTTATTATGGTAAAAAAACTTTATTAAAATATTTAAAAAATTAAAACTTAATTCCGTTCCTTACGAACTTTACTATTTTATTCGTTAAAAAATACTTTTTTTTTTTTTTATAAACGATATCGTTACGGTTTACTGCAAAAAAAAAAATTAAAACTTTATCGATTAATTAATTTAACAAATACAAAACGGTATACCTTTAAAAAGGGTAGGGATTTATAATAATTCCTTGGTATTAAAATAATTAAAAACAAAATTTAAAAAAAATCTGGTTATTTTAATCCGATTTTATAAATAAATTAATTAACTTAATTTCTAAAAAAAGTTTAAATAATCTTTTAACTACGTTAATAACGGGCGTCGAATTATTACCGAATTTTAATCTGATTTATTTAAGCTTCGTTAATAAATATCAAAAAAAAATCGGTTCTATTTTATACATAATAATTAATACGCAATCTAATATAACCTTTATAATATCTTAATTTGCCCGATTTAACTTAAACTTTAATAACGTATATTATGAAATTATTAATCGAATTATTTTATAGTTAATCGGTATTAAAACGTTAACGTTATAATTTAAGAATAAAGATTCGTTAAATACCTAAAATAACGCCTTTTTCGTAAATAATATAATTAATTAAAAAAGTTTTTAAATTTACGTTATAAAATTATTTAAAAAAATAATAAAATGGTAAGTAAATAAATAAAATATAATAATTACTTTTATTACCGAAACGAAGTTATTATCCTTTACGTAAATTATAAAAAAAGCTTTATTTAATTTTTAATTAATTCAAAAATTAAGAATCGATTTAAATATAAAATTTTTAAATATATGGTACGATAATTAGCAAATAATACGGCTTATTAACGTTAACGTTGCGTTTTTATAAACAAAATTACGGTACGTAAATATATATAATTATTAATTTCGAAAAGCCGTATAAAAGGATATAATTAAAGTAAATTATATGCTTACAAACGATATATTAATTAATAAATTAATAAAGGCCTTATTACGTAAACTTTTTAAGCGTTTTAAAAAGCAATTAAAGTTAATAAATATTACGGAAGGCCTTAATCGGCGAAGGAACAACCTAAAAGTAATTTTAAAAAAGGAATTGGTTAATTAAAAGGATTTAATTACCGGAGGGGAGATAAAATGGATAACTGCGGCTTTAGGAAGTGATAAAATGTAATAGTCAACGCCGTAATTGCGTTAAGGCGTTGAGGGGGTATGTTAGCTAGCAGGGGATGCGTTAGCACCCCATATACGGAAAGGCTCCCCCTGAACGGACCATGTATATCACGTAACTAGACTACATTAAAGTGCGGTATGCGCTCTAAAGCACCTGCAACTAGTCAAGCAATACAACACATAACTGATGTCCCCTATATCTGACATATCCTACAGCATACGCAGTTAGCTTAATACAAAAACATAACTAATATCCCTTATATCTAATAATTAATAATTTTATGTAATTAATTAACGTTATATATTAATTAATTAATTATTATTAAAATGATATAAGTTATATATTAATAATAATTATATATATATATATATTAATTATAATAATAACCGTATTATTAACGTTCTTTATTATTAATAAAGAAATTAAAAATTAAGATTATTTTAAAAAAGAACTTTAGTTTAAAATATACGCTTTTAAAATCTGGAATTATATCGACTTTAATTAATTATGTTTATAACTTATTAAACTTATAAAATCCGATATAATTTTTTATTTAAAAAAATAAATCCGACCTTTTATATAAATTAATATTTTATTTTTTATAAAAATTATCGAAAAAATTGATTTTACGAATTAATTAACAAATATTTTTAAAATAACAACCGAAAGTAAATAAATTTATAACCGGAAATATATAATATATATTTATAAAAATCGAAAATACGATACTTTTTATAAAAATATTAACGATTTAACAAAATACGTTCTAAAATTTATATTTTTAGCAATTAAATAAACGAATTTCTTTTTTAAAAAAACTTAAGAAAATAATAACGTCTTATATAAGCCTGCGAGCCAAACAAGCTCACGAGCCGTTTTTTGGCACCTCGTAACAACAAATTTAAATAACTTAATAATAACATATCGTATTAATTTAAATTAATCGAATTCTTTTTCGCTAGACGTATTTATAACTTTTATATAAGTACGCGTATTATATCCAGGTTTCCCGTAAACGCCATATTTCCGTTTTTTAATCTTAACCTTTTTACGATAACCTTTTCCAGTTATTGTTAGCTGCATTTTTTACCACCTTTTTTGGGGGGGGGTTAGAAAAGCTTGTTTTTTTTATATAATAAGTATTTTTCCTTTTTAAAAACGTTTATTTTTAATTTTGCGACGTTTACTTAAAATATGATTCGTTTTACGTAATTAAATAATTTTTTCCCGAAGAAAAATATTTTTGTACAAAAGTAATAAGTTACTTTTGGTTAAAAGATTAATTAATTTAGTTATTTTTTTATTTTAACGAGTTACTTTATTAGTTTCTAATTTTTCTTTTTGTAAATAACGTCCTTATTTCGTTATTTCTTTAATATTTTTAAAGGTTTTTACGGGCGGGAAACGAATAAAACCGGTAAAGGTTAACGGGAAGACGGTTGGCGTAGGTATAATTGGAGGAACCTTTAATTTGGAAAGAACGGTATTGGGATCGAATAAAATAAGTTTAATTTTGCGAATTTAGATTTAATATTATCGGACGTTATAGTAGTTTGGAACGCGTTATAAAAGCCGGTAAGGAAATCTTTTTTGGTAATGTAGGTATAATGGCGTCGTATTAAGTTTTCGATATATTGCGAATAAACGTGTTTTAAAATAAAAAATAAGATATATTAAAAGGTTAAAACCGATACGAAAAATGCGTAAATATATAAAGCGTATAATATTATTATTAGCGTAATATTTTTTAAATTTTATCGAATAATAATTTTCGTAACCGTCGAGGATAAAGAAACGTTTTAAATTTTTCGTACGCGTTTAAATATATTTATTAAAATGCTGGATTTATTCGAAATTTAATTTATTTATTATTTAATTATTATTATTTAATACGATTTTTTAATCGGTTGCTGGTAATAGGTTATTACGGTATTAAGATTTAAGATAATTTTTTCTCGTTATAATAATAAATAGTAATATAATTTAATTTTAAAAATTAATAATTTAAATAATTATAATTTATTTTTTATTTTCTTATTACGTTTATATAAGTTTTTATATCTTTCGATATTAATTATTATTATGCCCGTTATTATAAAAAGCTTTATTAAAAATTTAATTTTGTTAAAGTTATAAATATTCTTTTTTACGATACTATATTTCGCGATTATAATCCGAATAAATTCGAACCATTTACAAAACGTTTTTAAATTTTCGTATAAAATTTATTAATAATCGATTTTTCGATTTAGACGCGTTTAAAGCTTTTTTTGCCGTTTAATAAAGTTCGACGCCTAGTTAATTTTAACGCGTTTTATAACGCATTAAGTTAATAATATATTAATTATATTTTTAACGTATTAAAGTTGAATAAAAAACGTTTGCGTATTTAGGTTAAGGACTTTTTCGATAATAAATTTTTTTTCGGTCCGCGTTAATTTTCGTAATTGGGAGATAATATCGGCTCGGGCGTATCGACCGTAATATCGGGTTTTTAAAGTAAATTCGGGGATATTATATATAAAATATAACTTTTTAAAGCTTAACTTTTAGTTTTATTTTTTAACCTAAATGGCTAAGTTTATCCTAAATTTTTTTGTAAGACGTTCCATATTATTGGTGTTAAAAAATTAACAATTGAAATTGGGTAATTAAAATATTGACAAAAACGGCTTGCGAGCTTGTTTGGCTCGCAAGCTTGTGTGGGACGTTATGCTATATTAATTAAATTTGGTAAAATGTACGATAATAAGTTTATAATTAATATTTAACGGAAATATTGTAAAATATTAAAGCAAATTTTAAAGTTTGTTAAAAAATTAAATAAATAAATCGGAAAATAATAAAAAATAATGGTTATAAAGTAACGCCATAAAGTTTTAAAAATAAATACGATAATTGGATAAATTACCGATTTATATATATTTATAACTTTTTCTATAAAATCTTAAAAAACCTTTTTCTAAATAACGAAAAAAATTCGAAATTAAAAATAATACGATTAATTATTAAAAAACGGTTATTAACCTTTTAAATTATTAAACATAAAATTATTAATTATCCATATTACGAGATATTAAAAAAACGTTTTCGATATTTTATAACATTTTTATAAATTTATTTTAATAAAACAATTTAAATTAAAATAATTTCAAATTTATTAACGTCTAGCCGTATAATAAGGCTTTTAAATAAAGGTTTAAGTAAAATAACCGTAAAAGTTTATATTTAAATTCAAATATTAAGAAATAAAAACGTTAAAAATTAAACGTATAAAATACTTATTATAAAATATATTTAAATATTTTATATGAATTAATTTAATATTATTATATATTTCTTAATAAAGTTTTAATAAAATTTAAGTTTAATAAAATAATAAAAGTTATAATTAAAAAGTAAATTACTTTTAATTAATTTTTAAAGGAAAAAAATAACCCTTTATTAAAAATTAAAAATAAATTAGTTATATAGAAAATAAATTAATTTTTAAAGAAATAAAACAAGTTTTGATAGATATGTTTTAATTTCAGATTAATATAATATAATAAATATTTTATTTTACCCTTTAAAAATCTTTTTTATCCTAAATTCAGAATTAACGATATAAAATTTTAATTTTATTAATAAAATTTTAAATTTTAGATTAATTATATAAAAAATGGAATATAAGTAAATAATAATTTCGCTCCGATTAAAAATACGAAAAAGTTAATATATTATTTCGAAATCTTAACGGTATCAAAACGTTATAATTATATAATATAACTTTTTACGAAAAATCTATATACAAATTATTATTATTTCGATAATTTTGAAAAAAAAATATTAATAAAATAATCGAAAATTTAATAATTTTATTCAAAATAAATTTAATTAATTCGTTATTAAAAATATTAACGTAATAATTATTTATATAATTTTTATTATTTATAAACAAAATGTTAATTTATAAACGAAAAAACCTTTATGTATAAATAACGGTATTATATAATATTTAAAATTAAGTTATCCAAATTCAGAAATAATTATTTAATTATAATCTTATATAGAAAAAATATATTGAAAAAGTTTTATAATAATCGAATATTAAAGATATAACAAAACGAAGGCCAAAAGATAAATACGTTATATTTACTATTAATAAATATTTAAAATTTATTTGAAACATTTACTTTAAAACCCGAAAGCAAAATATATTAATTATAACGTTTTAATACATTATAAAAATGTTAAAAAATTAAAATAAAGTTTTTTTATAAGTAATCGAATATAATAACGAAATTATAAAAAACTATTAATTTTCAAATATATTTTAATCACGTTTTTTTAATATTAAATTTAAATCTTTGATATTATATATATAAGCTTAAAACGGGAATATAAATTATTTAAAAAATATAATTAAATAAAAAGATTACGATACGAAATAACGTTAAATTACCTACGTTTTTAATCGTATATATTTTTAAAATAATAATATATTTATATAACTATACCCTTAAATATATTTATTTAAGATATTAAAACGGCGTTATAATATTTAATTAAAAACTTTAAAAATATATTTACAAGCTTATAACGATATAATTTACGTTATAACGATTATCGCCATAAGAAAATTTAAAGGTTAAATTTTAAAATATAAATAGGTTTCTTTATCGGTTACCGATTAACCAATATTTATAAAATTTGAAACCCGTTAACAAATAAAGTAATTATTATTCGAAACGTTTAAGTTAACAAAAAAGTTACCTTTTTAAGTAACATTAAAAACTTTAAAAATAATCTTTTTTATATTACTGAAAACAAATTATAAAAACTGTTTTAATAAATAAAAGTATTTAATTAAATTAATAACCACTTAATTTATATATAAAAAGAAAATAAAACTTTAAGCAAAATAATTTCATTACCGGCTAGACAAAAAAAATAGTTTTAAAGCGGTATAAGTATCGAAAAAAAACGCCCAGAATAAAAAAAAAATAAGTTTATTCGTATAAAATTAATTACCTTTATATAACCGTTATATTCAAACCACTTCCATCTTTTAAATTATTACCGTTATTAACGTTTACCTTAATAATTATTATAATTATTACGCCGACGGAAAAAATAAAAATAATTTTAAGCTTTTATTATATTATTTAACTCAAAATAACGGTAAAAAACAAAAACATCTTACGGGTCGAAATTACCTTCCTATACGTTCCGTAAAATAAAAATATTACCAAAGTTAACCATAAAGTATAAAAAGCCGTATTTAATATAAAACGAATAACTTGCTTTATAAATACGCATAATAACCGGCCGGTAAGTTACGAAAGCTTAAAGAAATTAAAAACCTAAAGTATACGTTACCCTAATCGAAAAGGCTTTATAATAATAATACATACAGTATATAGGTTATAAGGTCGGGAATATAGGCAAAATTCACCACTACAATTACGAAACTATAAAAAATTAAATATATATATTTTTTAAAAAATTCTTTTAAAAAAATCGAAAAGGTTTACTGACAAAGTTATAAAAGACTATTAATTAATCTTTTGCTAAAAAAGAATTTAAAGTATATATAAATATAATTAATTATAAAAATATAAAACTTATTTCGTTATATAAAATAATTAATAACTTAAAAACATTTACGGTAATATATACGTATTTATACTTATTAAAAAATTATTTCGAACTTTAATCGTTATTACGGCAAAGTTTAACTTAAAATTTAAACAATATAATGCTATAAACGTTTTCGCTAAGGCGGATTTATTTTACGAAATATATATAAAAATATCCTTAAATTATTTATACCGTAATAAAATATTTTCATTTAAAAAAGTATTATATAAAATAAAAGAATTATTTTTATTATAATAAAAAAACTTTATTAATACTTTAAAGAATTTGGAATTTCATTTAAATTTTTACCAATTTTATTGTTTTATTTATTAAAAGGTATTCTTTTTTCATTTTCGTAAACGATATTATTACGGCATCTCGTAAGAGAGATTAAGGCTTTATCGATTAATTAATATAATAAATATAAAAACGGTATACCTTTATAAAAGATAAAAATTTATAATAGTTTTTCGGTATTAAAATAATTAAAAATAAACCGAACCAAAAAAAAGTTTTTAATTTAATTTTTTAAAAAGATTTAAATACTTTTTAAAAATATTTATAATAAGAATTAAATTATTACCGAATTTTAATTTAATTTATTTAGGTTTTATTAATAAATATTAAAAAAAATCGGTTTTATTTTATACGTTATAATTAATACGCAACTTAATATATTATTTATAATATTTAAATTTGTACGATTTAACTTAAATTTTAATAACGTATATTATAAAACAATAAATTAAGTTATATTATACTTGATCGGTATTAAAATATTAACATTATAATTTAACAGCAAGGATTTATTGAATTTTTAAAATAACGCTTTTTTCGTAAATAATATAATTAATCGACAAAGTTTTTAAATATATATTATAAAATTATTTCAAAAAATAAAAAAATAACGGATAAATAAGTAAAATATAGTAATTATCTTTATAGCCGAAACGGAATTATTAATTTTTACGTAAATTATTAAAAAAGTTTTATTTACTTCTTAATTAATCAAAAAATTTAAAATCGGTTTAAATATAAAACCGTTAAATATATAATATAATAATTAATAAATAATATAATTAATTAATACCGACGTAATTTTATTAAAAATAAAATTACGATATATAAATATATATAATTATTAATTATAAAAGGAAATAAAAAAATTTAATTAAAATAACTATATATTTACGAGTAATATATTAATTAATAACTTAATTAAAACCTTCTTACGAAAAATCTTTAAATATTTTAAAAAATAATTAAAATTAGTAAATATTACAAAAATTTTAAATCAACGGAAAAAAGCTTTAAAAAAATTTTAAACAAAAAATTAATTATTTAAAAAAATTAATTGTCGAAAAAGAAATAAATTAAATAATTATACCTTTAAGAAATAATAAAATATAACGATTAACGTCATAAATATTTTAAGGCGTTAAAAAGGTATATTAACCAGCTGAAAGGTACGTAACGTACTCTATAAACGAAAAGGTCACCTATTAATCGGCATATATATATTCCGTGATTAGATTACCAAAAAGCTGAACGTGTCCTATAGCACATGTAGTTAGCCTAATACAAGAACATAACTGATGTCCCCTATATCTGTCAGATAACTATTGATATTAGGGGTTCTAAGATAGAACGCCACGGAAATTACCTGTGGCTTAGATGGGGACTACATAAGCCACATTTACAAGTAATAAGCCCCGACCGACACGGTCCAAAGATTCCGATAATTAATACAACAACAACTTTTATAACCCCAATACTAAATACACGCTTGTGTCTGATAATTAAAAGTCTCAGTCTCATTTAATACCGATATTACAATTATAACGGCAAGCGATTTTTAGTTATAATAACTAAAGCCACTAAAAAAAAAAACGATTTATTTAGCTCCTAAACATTAAAAGTAGTAAGATAACGAATTCCAAACTAAAGCAACAGCCCTAAATTTGTAAGATTACATAAACCCGGATCAGAAATTACCATAACTTATTTAACCTACGAAGCCAAAGTTCGAAAATTATCCGAAAAAGGTTAATCCGCAAATTATTCGAAACATTTCGACCGAGATTACCGCCAACAGTATAACCGTCGCATTAAGTTCTATTAAATAAATAAATATTAACGGAAAACTTTGTTCCGTAACAAAAATAATTACCGAAAGTAAATTTAGTTATAATACGGATTAGGTTATATACGTATACGAAGATAAAAAATATAGAAATTACCGGAAAAATGTTAAGGAATTAATAAATTAAGTTTTATTATTAATATCCCTTAATTATTAACTTACGATTTATAAATTAATAAAAACTTTTAATAAATAATATAACGATTTAAAGGAAACCGGCATTATTTATTAAAAAAAATTAAAGCCGGAAATAAAAAAAAATACCGAATAATTACCAAGTTATTTATTAAGCTTTTAAAAGATTTCGAAATATAAATAACTTAATAAGAAATAACTATATCGAACGTATAAAATAAAGGTATTAAGGAAACTAACGATATATAAAATTTGGCGAACGACTTAAAAAACGTTTTTAATAACGTTTTTAATTACTAAATTATAAATTTTAAAATAATTTATAAGGAATAAATTAACTTTGGTATTTTAAAGTACCGCGAAATAATAACGTAATTTAAAGCTTATATACCCGCATAATTAAAAAAAATCCGTCCGTAAATTACTTAAAATGTTTTTAAAATAACGTTCGAAAATATAAACAATCCGAACCCCGAAATAAATAACGGTTTATTAAATATTAATAAAATATAAAATTAGTTAATTAATATTTTAAAAGGAACCCGAGGATTAGGTAAAGGTAAAGGTTAAAATCGAGATTAAAGCGGTAAATTAACGGAATTAAAGCGAAAACGCGTTATTACCGACGAAAACTTTACCGGATTTATTTATTAGGTATATTTAAGGTTTTATAAATTATTAACTTACTAATTCGTCTTTAAAAATAAAGTATCCGAAAATTAAGAACATAATAAAACCTTAATACGATTAATTAAAAAATATATTAATTTTGTCGTAAATTTAGCAAAAAAAATTAAAAATTTAAACCTTAAAGCGTTACCCAAAAAATCCGATTAATTAGGACGTAAAATAAGTATTATTAAGGCTATATTTTTAATATTCCATGTAATTTTTGGAACGGTTACTTATTCTTTAAAAATTTTCTTTATTTTCGATTTAAGGATTACCTTTTATATTTTTAACCAAATTAGCAAATTCCTTAATTTTAAATTAATATATTTAGGTAATTATATATTCGTTAAAAATATAATTATTTTTATCCTCGGATACGGAAAAATAAATATCCGTTTCGAAAATTTAGATGGCTTCCGGTTAATACGTTTATATAATATAACGTATTATAAAGGATTCGTTTATAATTTAATATTATTACGTTTGCTAAAAAAATAAAGCTTTTAATAAAATTATAAGGAAATTAATAATTATTTCCGACAAAAAAATGATTTAATTATCGCAACGTTAACCAAAAGGTACGATTAAATAATAATCGAATATTTGTTATTATAATTAATTCGGAAAACGTTTTTTATCCGACGGAAAAAAATTAATTTATAAATAAAACGATTTTCGAATATTGTTAATATTCGACGATAATACTTAAAACTTATTTACTTAGGTCCAAAAACCTTTAACCATTTTATAGGCCATTTTCGGAAGGTAAAAATTAAGGACCTTAGTTAAAGATACCGGAAGAAAAATAAAATTATTACCGTTAAATATAACGTATGCGAATGCGGAAAGGCAAAGCGTTTAAACCGTAAAATTTGCCAAAACTTACCCGCAAAATTAGGAACGTGATTAGTTATTAACTTTTAAAACCTGGAAAAAGATGGCAACCGTATTAATAACGTTATGTTTATAATTGATCGTTTTTTAAGTTATATCTAGAATTAATACTTTAACGATAAAATAGCCGAAATAATTATAATAACCTTAAACCAGGTATTCGCCGTATTCGAAAGTTATAACTTTAAGGCAAAAGTTATAAAATACGACGATAAGCTATATAATAAAAAGCACTAAGTTCGAGATTATTTATATTTAAAAAGAAATGTTCGAATCGAACTTTCGGTATTTAATATATAGGTATAAAATAAAGGCGCCGAACGTTTAAAAGGTATAATTAAAACAAAAACAATCTGCATACGAAAAGGGGCAAAATTATTATATTTCCTATAGGTAAAGATCTACCGTATTATAGTTTATTTATATAACCGGACTTCCAAATACATATTTAACTAATTAACGCTATATAAACGCTTTTATATTTACCAGATATATAAAGAAAAAATAATAATTACTAACCGAAAACCTTATCTAAATTATTTCCGAATTTATAATTATAAAGTTTACGCTTTAATTAAAAACGTATAACGTAAACAAAATAAAAAACGAAAACTTAATCCGAAAGCCTGAATTAGTTATTTTATAAAGTACCAATTATCGAATATTTACCGTATATAAAATCCTTTAACGAATAAGGTGATAACGATTCGTAATATTATTTTCGACAAAAAAAATATTTTTAATAATAACTTAAATAATTTTAAAAACAATTTTCCTAAAGTAACCAAAAACGAGTTACGTTATTTATTTAATAAAATCGAATATTTAAGGGATTTACGTTTTGAATCTGGATTTACGGTTTACGAAGAAAATAAAAAATTTACGCAGCTATTAAAGGTAAGCTTGGATGGCGTTGTTAAAAGCAAAAACGTAATAAATTCGGATAAGGTAAAAAAAGATTTTTAAAAAATCTAATTCGTATAAGCTTAATTAATTTTATACGAATACTTATTTCGTTTCTTATCCGACGCCCGATTTTATTCCGCCGCGTTCTGTTACCTTATTAATTATTATTATTCAAACTGCCATAATTTTTAAAAAAAAAGTAATTATAAACGCCGTCCTTAAGAAACGTAAAAGTATCGATAAAATCCTTAACTCCGGAGTTATATACCGTATTTCGAATTAAAAAGTTACGTTTAATATAAAACGTTTAAGTTCGGTAATAAAGTTAAAATACGGAAAGCAAATAAGCAAAATATAAGCTGCCCGAATAATAAACCGTTCGTATCGTTACTTTAATAGTATAAAGATAAAAACTTAAATTAATATTTTCGAACATAATTAAATTAAATGTTTGTTATAAGTAAAAAAGAAAATTTATCGAAAATATTTTCTACCAGCTTTTAAAACTTATAAAAAATTATAAAACCACTTTATAAAAAATAAGTTTCGGAAAACAAAAAATTTTTTTTAAATAACTATAAATAAATAAATTCGTAAATAAAATACGATCGTAAAAAGGCTAACGGGAAATAGTTACTAAATTATATATAAATATACGTTTATAAGTTTAACAAATATAGCAACTTTTTAAAATACAAAATACAATTAATAATACGAAGTAATTAATAAATTTATAAAAAGTACGAAAATATTTATATTTTTATTTTTGTTAGAAAATCCTTTTAAATTTTTATTGTTATAATTACGTAATTCGACCTAAAGTTAATATAATACGACGTAATTAATACTTTCGTTAATACAAAATTAAACAAGAAAATTTATATAAAAATGTTACCAGAATACCGGAAACCGGGAACCATTTTGTACCTACTTAAAGCCCTATACGAACTAAAAAAATTTCCTTTATTTTAACAAAAGGAATTATCGAAAACGTTTATTTAATTAAATTTTACCCTTATTTTTTACGAACCGTATTATTTCGCGCGAAATAATATCCTTATATTTTTTTACGTTAACGATATCGTTATCGCTTATAAAAAGGAATACGAAAAAATAATTAACGTAACGATTAATTAATTCAAAATAAGGTATTAATTTATTAAAGGAAATAAACTTTAATAATTCTTAAAAATTAAAATTATCCGAAACCGATCGAAACGTTGGATATAGTTATTATAATCGTTATATATTAATAAACTAATTAAGTTAATCGAAAAAAAACCAAATTCCGGTCGAACCGATATTTTTATAAAAAATAAAAAATTATTTTTTAATTAAGAAATTACGTTTAATTACTTTATTAAAGTATATTAAAAAAAATCGGTTTAATATTATACGCCGTAATTATTACTTATCCGGATATAACTTTTATAACTTTTAAACTGATAAGATTTAACATAAATTTAAACTTAAAATATTATGTAAAAATAAACTAACTTATTCGATACCTTTTCGAAACGAAATATTACGTTTTAAAATATGGCGGAATAGATATTTTCGAGGTAATTAGCGACGCCTTTTTTGCTAATAATTCGATCGACCGAAAAAGTTTCCAAACTTACGTAATATATCTATTCGGTAACATTATCGGATAACGCGTTAGTAAGTAAGATATAATAATTACTTTTATAATAAAAGCGGAATTATTAGCATTTATTTAGGCCGCGAAAAAGGTTATATATGTATCGCGATTAATTAAAGAGTTCGGAATTCGATTCGATACTTTAACTATTAGTATCTAATATGATAATAAGCAGATTATCAGGCTTATCCACGTAAATATTGCTTAGCTTCAGACGAAATTAAGGTATATAGATATTTATAATTACTGGTTATAACAAAAAGCAATTCGAAAAAGGATCGAAATGGTATATATTTTTATAAACGATATAATTGCAGATAAGTTAATAAATGTTTTTTTTATTATGTCCTTTAAATAATTTACTCGATAGTTAAGGTTAACGGATATCAAAAAAAGGATACAGGAACGCCGGGTTCGAGAATTATCTGATAAGGATTTGCAGAAATTCGAGAATAACTTTAATTAATCGATATTCTGTATCCAGGACCTACTGTCAAGAAAGCAGCCCCTAAGGGGGTGTGTTAGATAATTATTAATATTAGGGGTTTTAAGATAAAACGTTACGGAGATTACCTGTGGCTTAGATGGGGATTACACAAGCCACATCTACAAGTAATAAGCCCCGACCGACACGGTCCAAGGACTCCGATGATCAATACAACAACAACCTTTATGACCCCAATACTGAATACACGCTTGTGTCTGACAATATCTAACAATAGCTGCATAATGCCGGTAGCTTTACAAAGAGTGATGCTAAACGTACCTTAGTTTTTCTAAGCTTGGCATACCTTAATTTTTCCTGTTAATTGGCAGCGCTCCGTTATTACTTCCCGCCATTTCTTAACAGTTTTTATATTCCGTATAATAACTTAACAATTACGTTATCTAATAAAGTTAGGACTTATATTTTAAAACTTTTAAAGCCCGTTAATCCATATTACGAAATTACTTTATTTTTTCACTTTTTTTGGTTAAGTTATGTACGAGTAAAGCCATAGCGTTAAAAGGGTGGAAACATTCCTGCGGAATAATAGGGACTAACATTCGGAACTAGCACATCCCAGAAAACCAAGGTATATATAATACATATACGAATACACATACGAATATCTTAACAACGCTATGTTTCCTGATAATAAAAGCCGTATATTCAGTTTCGCATTATCTGGGGCAATTGATTGATATATATATCATCATATATACGTTACGATTGCAAAAGGCAGAATGCGTTGTTATAACTTCGTTTTCCTTTAAAACGTTGGGATCTTTAATCATATATATCGGGCCGTTAGGAAGTTAACAGGTTGTTAATAGCTGTATTAAAAAACTAAGGTATGCCAAGCTTAGAAAAACTAAGGTACGTTTAGCATCGCTCTTTGCAAACTCGTCTGAGCACCGCAAATATATGGGCGACGTAGCATAAGGCCTCTACCTGTTCTGTGATACCATGTGCCAGTAGACTTCAACAGGCAGGCCTCCCTGGTCACCTGTAAAGCCGCTGGTGACTGTGGGCATGCACGATACCTTCACTCCGCTGGTTGCCCTCTTTCATGCTTTCAGGGGTAATGTCGCGGCCTTTGTGTATGAGGCACTGCCCAGTCCGCGTCGCAGACCATCCCCTTCCCATGTGTCATCTCTGCTTTCATCCCAGCTGACGAACCGTCTCCTCGAGCCTTGTCTAGGACAACATTGCTCCTGAATAAATCTTACCTGGCCAACCTGGAAGCATTTAAGCATGGAGACTCCAGCTCCAACAACTACAATCCAGAGCTACGCTGGCGGGTGAGATGGCAGACTCTTCATACCGATTGAGGACCAGAGTGGGTTCGGAAACCAGTACGTTTGGGCTATTGACAAGAAGACAGACGGATCGATCACCAAGAAAGCGCTGTTTGGGGTGTGGTTTAAGGAGCCTCTTTGTATAGTTTTAGCAATAGCCGCAGACAAAGCATCGCTGCCCCCCGCCGGGCGTTAATAATCTCTTCGCATAGCCTTTTCAACGAGGAAAACGAAAATAGCTCGCTCATCTTGCACCTTTACTCTCGAGTGCTATGGGTGGGCTTTTCCTTTCGGTATCTTCACCAACTGGTAATTAAGGTAGACTTGAAGGGAGAAGGTAAATTGCTTTGAAGGCGATGAAAATACCTTTGTCTGAAATATCAAGGAACTAACGGTGTGTACTAAGAAACTGGATCTTTTTATTTTTACGTGATAGAGGATTATCGTACAGCGGATTCTGATGCTGTTGGTTGCCTTGGATCTAATTCCTGGTATACGCGATCTCATGAGACGGATTACTGGATTCAGGGGAGCGTAAACCCTGCCCCTAGGCAATGAAACTCCGGAATAAGGATCGAGGGCATAAGATAGCTTATGATAGGAAGGGATCTTGGTCTGCTTAGTTCCTCCATCCCGTAATAGACCCTTCTTCCTGCAAATTACCCTTCGTTTATCAAAGCCACTTAACAGGCGGCATTTATGCGAATCGCCACTTATACGTTACGTATAACGGCTGGGCTACTTAACCAATTATTGCTTAGAGCAGCAGGAGCTCAGTTCTAGAAATGAAAGCGGATTTTGGTACGCTTGAGTTTCTTCTCAGAGTAACGTGGTATTGCACTTGGGTAGGCTCACACAGGCAAGGACCTCAAGGAGTACGCCTTACCCTTGATACCTTAGAGCACCGCTGCCCTTACCCTATTTAACGATGGGCTATTCAGGACAGACATCCTATACGACCCTTTTCAATTATATCACATCTCTGCATTCAGTCCATCATTATAGGCTCCAGGCTTATATACCTCCTTTAATCTACCAGAGACATAGGCCTCCTTCTCCGACTGGGTCTCACTCCTTGCACTCGCCCTCGCACCACTCTTTATGCATATGCACGCCGGGGCTCCCCAGCCCTTATGCCTATGCGAATCACGCCCGAAACGCATGACCGGGTCTGTCATTACAACCCTACATCAATCGCGTGGTGCTATGCTGCCATCGGCGACCGACGCATTCGAGCGAAGGCTTGGAGTGCAGACAGAGGTCGAAGCAATTCCACCGAAGTCCACGGATTGCACAATGGATTGCGCAATTACCAAGCCTACGCCACCCATTTAGCCCTTCCTAAAATGGACGTCCATTTATTTAAAACTTTCATAAATAGATATCGTATCCATAATAAATAATCCTTATAACGGTATAGGTCCCGTTATTAATAAAGCTTTATTATATAAATAATAATATTAATAAATAATTATTTATACCGTTATATAAACGATTTTATTTATTCGGAAACGTTTAATATTTTAATTTATAATTTTTTTATAATTTTGGATATATTTATCGTCTAAAATAAAAATAATATATCTAAAATGTTTAATTTTTTCCGGTTATTTTAATACCGGGCTTAATTTAAAAACCTAATTATATTATTAAATATAAGTTACGTATTAATAAATATATCATTTTTATTCGGTTTTTAAATATAAAATATATTAATTTTATAATAACTTAATTTTTTCTATAATATATAATAATTAAAATAATAATTAAAAAATAGAATTATTATTATTATAAAGCCTTCGATCCGGAAAATTTAATAATAAAATCGGTTTTTATTTATTTATTTTATTTATATACGATTTAAAAAATATAATTAAATTCGAAAAGGTTAATATATAGAATTATTAATAAAGTTATTTAAAAAAGAAATAAGGTTATTATACGTAATAAGATGGACCCCCCCCTCACGCTCCACCCCCCCAACGCGCCACCATTTTCCATACAAAATCGCCAAAATCGTATATTTATAATTAATTAAGAAAAATAGATACGAA
>QJOA01000478.1:0-51230 GCA_004155915.1 Monosporascus sp. CRB-9-2
AACCGTTACGGTTTTAATTATATATAAACGTTTATCGATAAATTTAATAAAATTAAAATAACCTTATTAAATAAAAAAAATTAATATTACCGAAACCTTAATTAACCGATATTATTAATATTTATATCGTTTTTTTAAAATATTTATTATTTAAATTAACGATAACGTTAAATAATTTATTTTTTAATTTTTAATTAAATTAAACGAATTTACCGGTATAAAATATCGTTACGGAAACGTTTTATATCCGTAAATTTAAAAAGTTATTAAATTAATATTTACGTTTTTATATTAATAAATATTAAAATAATTAAAATTTATATATATCGGTATTAAATTTTGCGTATAATTTATTATAATATTTATCGATCGATATAATTTCGTTAAAAATTATATTAAATAAAAATATCCGGAATTTATTTTTATTAAATTTAAATATAATAAAAGTAAAAATTAAATTAACTTAATAAATATTAATAATCGTTAAATAAATTAAAAACGTTTAAACGTTTATAAAAAAGTTACGTTAAAAACGTAAAAACGTTAAAAAATATAAGTTAATAAAAAATATTATTTAATTAATTTTAAAATCGGTAATAAAAAAAATTTTCGTAAAAAGAATTTCGTAATATAAATATTAATTATTCGTTTAGGTTTATAATAAATAAAACTTTTTAAAATTATAAAAAAATATAAATATAATTTTATTTTCGATTTATTATTAAGTTATAAAATAATTAACTTATTTTACGTAAATTAATTACGTAAAGCCGATAATAACCTATTACCTTAATAAATTTAAATATTACCGTTATTTAAAAAAATTAATAATAAATTAAAATTCGAAATAAAATAATTAAAATAATTAAAATTTAACGGATATTATAAAAAATTATAATATTAAATTAAATAAAAGAATTACGATTCCGATAAAATATTTCAAAATATTTAAATTATCGGTCCATTTATAAAAATAAATATACGTAATAATTACCGATAAAATTAACGAAAATTATTTTAATAATAATAAAGCCGCAAAAACAAAAACCGGATTAATAAGGAAAAAACGGTACTTATAACTAATAAAAACTTACATATTTTTTTTAATCATATACAAGTTTTTAAAAAAGGGTAATATAACGGCAACTATCAGGATCAAACCGTAAAGCTGGTAACCGTTATATAGGGCTAACAGTTACCACATAAATTAGCTACCTGCCATACAAAAAGTGGGAACATTTATAAATCTTTACGAACTTTGCAACTTTGCCTTTTTTTTTTCTTTTTTTCAGCTTAGAATCTTCGTTCATAACGCCAATAAAGTAGCTACCATGCTATATTTCGCTGGCCGCAATATGTTATAGGACTAAAAATAAACGTTTTTAAAAAGGAGAAACATTTATTATACAACAAATCTACGAGTTGGCCAGACTGCATCAACAAAGAGGGAACTCGATCGACCTGCAGTGGGTGCCAGCCGAGACAGACTTGGCGTTGGGATCGGAAGCTAAAGCGGCAGCGCAAAGAGCGACAAGACAGGGTCTAGCAAAGTGGGTCCACACCCCCCCTATTCGAAAGGGTTAAGCCTAGGACTTTGTCTAGGACTTCGAAGAAGTTGCTTAATAATACAGTTATTCGTGTATATATATAGCCCTGAATTCCTCCAGCTGTTGTTGGGTTTTTAGAGCTTTTATTATTATCATCAATAATACTTCTGCGACACCCCCTGAGTCTCCGTCCATACAAATCCTTCTAGAGTAGCCTCACCTGCTGTCGTAATTCCATTTCTTAGACAGGGGCGCACGCCTGACTCCCAATTGCACCACGCCAAGTCGACGGCAATCAGGTCAGCAATGGCCAAGTAACGACAGAGAAGAGTTCTCCCTGAAGAAGTGGGCAAGTTCTCAAGAGCTATGGACACGGCACTGCCAGGCAAGCACACCCGTGATCTCTACGAGAAGCTGAAGCGAAGAGAGGCATGCACCTTGGCCCAGCTCCGAACCGGAATGGCGAGGCGGAACGGATTCCTGAACAGGATTGGGGCCGCCGAATCTGACCTCTGCGCCTGTGGCCACGCGAGCGAAACAGTGTGACACTTCCTATTGCGATGCGTCAGGTGGAGCGCACTAAGAGATGATATGCTGCAATGCTCAGTGACAAGACGGGGGAGTCTCTCCTTCTACCTGGGAGGAAAAGCGCCATCGGAATCAAGGCATTGGTCACCAGATATGAAGGCAGTCCGAGCAACGATCAAGTACGCAATGGCAACAGGAAGACTGGAGCAGAAGGAGGAGGAGAGAATGGAGCAATCACAGTAGAAGAACTCGACCAACAACACCACGCAGCCTCAACCAGCAGGTCCCGCTTTAGCTGTTGAAGTTAGGACGCTGAACACTTGGAGAACGTTGCCTCCAAGCCGATCTGCTAACAACCAGGCAAGAGGCATAGGCTGCGGTGAGAGAAAGGGAAAGAGTAGGGGGGTTGTACGAGTTGAAGGCAAAACGACTCCGATCCGGATGTAGTTAGCGTGCTAAGGCCCTATAGGCTCAGTGCCTCCGGGCGAAATAAATTCCATCCATCCATCCCGGCTCAGCGTCGGCTAATATCTGTAGTCACCCAGCTATTGCGGCCCAACGTGAGAGGGATCTAAACTCGACCACGCATAATCGAAAGCGTACCCTCCGCAACGTTTCCCCAGCACGAAACCGTGCAGCAAGCATTGTACAACAGACGCTCAACGGTCGATACCGGTCAGCAAGCACGGCGGCCCCCGCTCAGTATTACTTCTACCACATATCAGAATGAGTTCTACTCATGAATACGACAATCTTGGCACCGGGGAGTTCCGAATTTTAAGGCTCCTCCGTGCCGAGCACAGCGACTATGTTCTTAAATGTCGACTCGAGTTGGTCGGACTGTCTGACTGTCTCGCTATCAGGTACGACGCATTGAGCTATGTGTGGGGTTCTATGGCCGCCTCAGTGGATATTGAGATTGGCAATAAAACAATCAAGATTACGGAGACTCTTTCGAGATGCCTGAAGCGGCTTCGGCTGACGGACGCCGACCTTATATTGTGGGTGGATCAGATATGCATCAACCAACAAGATCCGGACGAGCGGTCGACTCAGGTGCAAATCATGGGTGACATCTACCGCAACGCCGTCACCGTCATCGCGTGGCTGGGCGATGATCCAGATGGTAACTCCCCAATCCTCAAACAGTTCCTCGGCGATATTCATCTTGATCAAAATGGCGAGCCGGACCTCGAATGCTTCGTACGCAACCACTTGCCCGAGGGGGAGTCGCCAAAATGGGGAGCGTTAGACGCCTTGCTAAGACTCCCGTACTTCACACGGGTTTGGGTTATGCAGGAGGTGATCCTAGGTCGCAAAGTCTCCTTTCGCTGGTCCGAGATTGAGTTTGATCTCACGAGATTGCGGGGCCTAGTTGACGCCGCCCACCGTGCTGGAGAGCGCGAGCTTTATGGCGACGGCCTCATTGGCACCGACGGCCTCCATTGTGCCATGTCTCTTACCGACCCTCCGGAATCGCGAAGTTTCGAGGACATCATGAATTATGTGGCTCATCGGCATGCCACCGATCCACGCGATCGCATCTACGCCATCCTCGGGTTTGTCGAGGACGGGCCGAGCATTGTCCCTCATTATGACGCGCCTGTTCAGACGGTTTTTACGGATGCTGCTATGCAGGTAATATCCCTGCGGAAAAATCTCGACATCCTTTCTTACGTCTCGCACCCCGTCAATCACCGTCTAGATCCCGCAGAGTGGCCCACCTGGGTTCCAACTTGGGACGGCCGAATCTCGACTAATATCGTCGACAAATTCGGTCATGGCTACTCGGTTACCAACCTGAATTCTTTCACCTTGCCTGCTCTTGATGCTGAAAACCGCAGCCTCAGTATTCGTGGACTGCTATTCAGCAGCATCGAATTTCTTGGGATGTTGCCGGAGGGATCCGAAGTTGCCAAAATAATGGACAACTACGCCGCAGCGAAAGTTTGGGACGCCTGGAAATTGGCCTCAGGATTTGAACCAACCAGGAAACTTTATGGACCATTCTTCCTCGACATGTTTCTTTCGACATTACTCGGTGGCTGGCCTGAGGATGACAGAGACGAGTTAAGGTCAAATAATTCGGCTAACGATGAATTCTTCCGAGACTTTGCTTCGTTTTGGGCTGATATTCTCGCAAGAACTGTTCGGTGGGTACAAGATAGTTTCGAAGATCCTGTGCCATTCGTCAAGGAGAGGGTGGTGTTAGCCGATCTCTTAGCCGTCCGGTTCAAGGGTGAGAAGGAGAATACTCTTTCCCAAGAGAGTGCACCCTCGGTCGACTGGAAATCGGAAATGGCAAACGACCCAGTCTATATAGACCACCGTACAAGTCTCCTTGAGAAGATGAAACAGAAGTTCGATGAGCCAACTGCGGACTTTGTCTCTCGAGAGCTCGCCTACTTCTATCCCGGCGCGGACTGGCACAAAATTTATTCCAGGTTCAATCACGCGGGGAGTACGCGTACTTTCTTCCTGCTCAGCGACGGCCAAATTGGGATTGGCCCCCTCATAATGGAGAAGACCGATGTTGTGGCGGCTCTCAATGGAGGTCGAGTTCCCTTCGTACTTCGCCCGGTTGATGGTGGATATTTCTTTGTTGGGGAATGCTACATGGCGGGATGCGTGCACGAGAATCTCGTCATTGGCCAAGAAGCAAAAATGTTCCAATTGCGATAAAGTGGAGTCAAAAACGACCTTGTCGGCAGTCATACAGACATCGTCCAGCAGAAATATCCTCGTTGCTAGTCGAAGGAGACGTCGTTGGTGGAGACGTCGGATTCGGACAGTCAAGAGCCGTACAGAGTGAGGCAGGACCTGTCGACGGATAGGCAGGCCATTTTCAATGGCCATACCATCGTCAAGTACGCCTTCTAGTTCTCGGCAGTCGGTTCATGTCCCTGTGCCCTTGAGGGTAGGCCTCGTCCTTCACAAAGGGCTCCTAGCTAGAGACGAAGGAGTTTCTGAGTTGGTCGAGACAGCGATGGAGATCGCGAGCTTGCTGTGGTAGCACTTCGTTGTTCTCCGTCCAGAAATCAAGGGCATCATCGAGAAAGCTGCGAAGTTTGTGAATTTGTGTCCGAAGCACGTCGTTGTTTGCCGAGAGGAGTCGTATCTCTGCATCCTTCTGGTTTGCCATGTCATCCCAGAGAATGCCCAACTTTTCCAGAATTTCGCAAGCATGTCGTTCCAGCATGTTTGCTGCCGCTGTGCATACTACCCAAGCATAGCCTAGAGAGCTCGGTCCACTCCCGAGACTTGAGGTCTGGTGCCCCCTGAGTGGGCACGGCGTAGCTTTTGGCGAGATCATCAAGCACACGAGTAGCCGTGGACATTTTGACGGCTGTTTCGGTGAATGAACATTTAGTGGATGATAAATATAACTTTGAAGATGTTCGCGATAGACGTGTTCTCATAGATGTTTGTATTAGAGGAGCTGTAGCGTCAAACTTCAAGTCGAGTTGCTAGCGCCGCAATGCGCCGAGTCGAAGTTAGTCACGCTGCCCCAACATCGTCGACTAGTTCACTCGAGAGTTATGGAAATTATTGCCCGAGAAACATAAACCGGTGGTCGTGCGGAGAAGTGGTGGCTGGAAAGCGCTGACCACCGGGTGCTCCGCACTGTTCTCGCTCCAGAAATTTCGACTACGATAAGTTTTGCCCTTGGCGCTTCTCCTATGAGCAACTTCTCTCGGCATTTCCCATCGAGCCTGGATACGAGTGATTCTTTGTTGGCGGTGAGCCTTAGGCCCCACACGGGGCACAGGACAGCACACAACTCCTGTCAGATATAAGGGACATCAGTTGTTGTTTTATTGATGATTAGTTGCTGGTGCTCTAGAACGCGTACTGCACTTTAAGATAATCTAGTCCCGGAACATATATGCTCCGATCAAAAGGAATCTTCCGTATATGGGGTGCTTTAACACCCCTGTTAACCGACATACCCCCTTAACGCCTTAAAGCATTTACGGCGTTAATCGTCACAATTCCTAAAACCATAACTTTCCATTCCATCTCTTCTCCGGGAATTAAATCCTCCTAATCAGCTAATTCCTTTTTGAAATTATTTGCAAGATATTCCTCCGCTAATTAAAAGCTTCCGTAATATCTATTAATCCTAACTGCTTTTTGAAATGCCGGAAAAGGTTACGTAATAAGGTTTTAATTAATTCGTTAGCTAGCATATCGCTTATAAGTATATAATCTATTTTAATTAGGTCCCTTTTTGCGGCCTTTCGTAACCAGTAATTATATATATCCATATACTATAGTTTCGTTATTAATCAGGCGATATCGGCGTTAATAAACCGGATAATTTATTAATTATTACATTATATATTTAATGGTTTTATATTTAAAGTAATTTTTAATTCTTTAATTAGTTAAAAACTAAACCAACCTTTTTTTACAACTTATGTAAAGAATAATAACTTCGCTTTTATTATAAAGATAATTATTATATCTTATTTATTCGCCCGTTATTTTATTACTTTTCCGAATAATTTTATAACGTAAGCTTAAAAACTTTTTCGGTCGACCGTATTATTCGCGAAAAAGACGTCGTTTTAAATATCTAATAAATTCTTACCCCCGAACTATAACGTTAACGTTTTAATTCCGATTAAGTATAATATAATTCGGTCGGTAATTTTGTAATATACGTCGCTAAAGTTCAAGTTAAATCGGGCAAATCGGGATATCGTAAAAAATATATCGGGTCGCGTATTAATTATTACGAAAAGAATAAACCCGATTTTTTTTTTGATATTTAATAATAAAGCCTAAATAAGCTAAATCAAGATTCGGCAATAACTTAATGCTAATTATAAGCATCTTTAAAAAACTATATAAACTTTTTTAAGAACTAAATTAATTAATATATTTATAAAATCAGATTAAGATAATTAGATTTTTCTATTAAGTTTATTTTTAGTTATTTCGATACCGAAAAACTACTATAAATCCTTATCCCTTATAAAGGTATACCGTTCTTATATTTATTAAATTAACTAATCGACGAAGGCTTAATCTTTTTCGCGATATATTATAATAATATCGTCTATAAAAAAAATTTTACTCCTTAACAAATAAAACAACAAGGTTTGTAAGGAACGGGGCTAAATTTCAACTTTTTAAATATCCTAATAAAATTCTTTTACTATAATAAAGGTAACTTCCTTAGTTTATATAAGGCCTTTTTAATTAGAAAGATTTTACTACGTTACGGATATTTTAAAAACGTTTTTATATATATTTCGTAAAATAAATTAACATTTATAAAGGCGTTTATAACGTTATACTGCTTAAACTTTAAGTCAAACCTAACCGTAATAACGATTAAAACTTAAAACGACCTTTTAACAAATATAATTACGTATATATCGTTATAAACGTTCTTAAGCTATTAATTACCTCGTACGACAAAATAAGCCTTACACTTTTAAAAACAGCTATATTTATTGAACTTATAAACGTATATCTATATATACCTTAAAATCTATTTCCCTTTAATAGAAAACTAAATAACGGCCTTACAAAATCGCATCTTTTTATAGCTTTGCAAATAAACTCTTTCGGCTTTATAAAATATCCCTTTTAACGAGTATATACTTAGCTTTTTATAATCTTACAGCAATAACGGTAAATTACGCCTATATATGTCAGATATAGGGAATATCAATTATGTTATTATATTAAGCTAACTGCGTATGCTGTAAGACACGTTCAGCTTCTTGGTAATCTAGCCACGGAACATGTATATGCCGATCAGGAGGTAACCTTTCCGTTTATGGAGTGCGTTACGCACCCCCCAGCTAGCTGACACACCCCCTTAACGTCCTAAAGTATTCATGGCGTTAATCGTTACACTTTATCACTTCCTAAAGTCACAGCTATCCATTCCACCTCTCCTCCGGCGATTAACTCCTTTTACTTAGTTAATTTTTCGTTTAAAATTTTTCTTAAAGCTTTTTTCCGTCGGTCCAGGGCTTTTATAATATTTATTAATTTTAGCTGCTTTTTAAAATACTTAAAGATTTTTCGGGATAAGGCTTTGGTTAATTTATTAACTAACATATTACCCGTAAACGTATAATCCACCCTAATTAAGTTCCTTTTTGTTACCTTTCGTAACCAATAATTATATATATTTATATACCGTAATTTCGTTTTTAATAGGATTACGTCGGCGTTAATTAACCGTATTATTTATTAATTATCGTACTATATATTTAACGGTTCTATATTTAAACCAATTCCCAATTTTTTAATTAATCGAAAATTAAATAAGGTTTTTTTAGCAGCTTACGTAAGGAATAATAACTTTATTTCGGTTATAAAAGTAATTATTATATTTTATTTATTCGCCCGCTATTTTATTACTTTTCCGAATAATTTTATAACGTATATTTAGGAACTTTTTTAATTAATCGTATTATTTACGAAAAAAACGTCGTTTTAAATATTTAATAAATCCTTGTCGCCGAATTATAACGTTAACGTTTTAATACCGATTAGGTATCATATAACTTAATTTGCTACTTTATAATATACGTTATTAAAATTTAGATTAAATCGTATAAATTTGGATACTGTAAATAATATATCGGGTTACGTATTAATTATAACGTATAAAATAAAACCGATCTTTTTTTAATACTTATTAATAAAATTTAAATAAATTAAATTAAAATTCGATAATAATTTAAATTTTATTATAAATATCTTTAAAAAATTATTTAAATTTTTTTAGAAATTAAATTAATCAGTTTATTTATAAAATCGAATTAAAATAACCAAATTTTTTTATTCGGTTTATTTTTAATTATTTCGATATCGAAAAATTATTATAAGTTCTTACTTTTTATAAAGGTATACCGTTCCTGTATTTATTATATTAACTAATCGACGAGGCCTTAATCTTTCTTATAATATGCCGTAATAATATTATTTATAAAAAAAAAAGAAAAATACCTTTTAACGAATAAAATAACAAAGTTTATAAAAAATAAGGTTAAGTTTTAAATCCTTTAAAGTATTAATAAAATTCTTTTATTATAATAAAAATAACTTCTTTAATTTATATAATACCTTCTTAAATAAAAATATTTTATTACGATATAAATAACCTGGAAATATTTTTATATATATTTCGTAAGGCAAATTCGTATTAACGAAAACGTTTATAATATTATATTACTTAAGCTTTAAATCAAATTTTGCTATAATAACGATTAAGGTTTAAAACGACCTTTTAGCAAATATAAATACGTATATATTACCGTAAACGTTTTTAAATTATTAATTACCTTATACGACAAAACGGGCTTTATACTTTTATAACCAGCTATATTTATTATATTTATAAATATATATTTATATATATTTTAAAACTTATTTCCTTTTAGTAAAAAATTAATTAATAATTTTTTAAAATTATATTTTCTTATAACTTTATAAATAAACCTTTTCGGTTTTTTTAAACATTTCCTTTAAAAGGTATATATTTAGCTTTTTATAGCTTCGCGGCAATAACGGTAAATCTCGCCTATATACCTGGCCTTATAACCTAAGTACCGTACGTATTATTATAAAACCTTTCCGATTATAATAATACTTACTTCAGATCTTTAATTTTCCTAAGTTTCCGTAATTTACCGGCCGGTTATTACGCGTATTTACAAAGTAAATTATTCGTCCTGCATTAAATACGGCTTTTTATACTTTATAATCGACTTTAATAACATTTTTATAATACGGAACGTATAAAAAAATTATTTCGACCCGTAAAGTACTTTCGTTTTTTACCGTTACCCTAAGTTAAATAATATAACAGGAACCTAAAGCTGCCTTTATTTTTTCCGTCGGCGTAATAATCGTAATAATTATTAGGGCAGATGTTAATGGCGGTAATAATTTAAAGGACGGAAATAATTCGAATATAACAGTTATATAAAAGTAATTAATTCCATATAAGTAGGCTTATTTTTTCCTATTCCGTACGTTTTTTTCAACGACCATACCGCTTTAAAATTATTCTTCCTATTTAGCCAGTAACTAAATTATTTCGTTTAAATCTTTATCTTCTTTTTATATATAAATTAGGTAATTATTAATTTAATCAGGTATTTTTATTTATCGGAATAATTTTTACAACTTATCTTCCGTAATATAAAAAAGGTCGTTTTTAAAGTTTTTAATATTACTTAAAAATATAACTTTTTTATTAAATTAAACGTTTTATATAACGATTACCTTATTTGTTAACGAATTTTAAATCTTATAAATATTAATTAATCTGTAAGCGACGAAAAAGCCAATTTATATTTTAAAATTTAACTTTTAAAATCTTTATTTTTTCTTTATAACGGTAATTATTATAACGAAAACCATACAGCCATAAACTTGCAGATAAGCTTTTTAAGGCTTCCGATTAAGTATTATAACGCCGTTTCTATACGCCAAATAAATATAATAAACCTTATATAAATTTGCCAAAAAAGAACGTATTTAAGGGTATAATTATACAAATATACTGCTATTTTAAAAATATGTATGATTAAAAACGCAAATAACTTAACGCTACTTCGTATCGTAATCGCTTTTTTCTTAATTACATCTCTTAAACGCTTTATACCCCCGTTTTAAACCTATATATACGGTATTAAAAACTCAAATCTAATATTAAAAAAAGGCGATTAAAATATATCTCGGAATTAATAATTCTTTAAAATTTCGTTATCGTATTTAATTATTTATGCAAGGTCGAATGGGTTCAAGCGTTGTTTTCCAGGCTGAGCCAAATACACAGAAAATTATTACACGATGTAATTTGCACGATAGATACTATACCCAGTATCTTCGAACACGATGACTGATCAATGGTTTCACGGTTAGGATAGATTGATACCTCGGTCCCATAGATGGGTTTAGTGAAGCCTAGGAATTGAGGTAGCAATCTATCATTTTATCCAATTTTGTCTACACGGTCACGTCTCCTCTAGGGAGAATTTAATTATTTATAAAAAAACCTTATCTTAATTTTTTAAAACTTTTAAAAAATATCGAAACGTTATAATTAATATATCTTACTTCCGGTTTTTAAAATAAATATCCTAAATAAATTCTAAATATTTATCGGTAACGAACATAACGTATTTATACCCTTCCGGATGTTTTTCGAAATTTATAAAGTCGATAACAATTTTTTATTCTAATCGGAATACTTTTTTCCGTAACTCGTAACGTATTTGTTTTTTAGCCTTCGCTTTATTACATACTTAATATTCGATTATTATAAAACCCTTTAAGCGTATTCCCTTCATATAAAACTGCAATTAAACGATTATTTCGGGGCCTAAATAACCTAGTCTTAAATACTATATAATACCGTTATTTATATATAAAAATCTCTTCGTCCATAAATTAACGTTTTGTCTATAAATAACAAAAGCTACATAAATAATTATTACGTTAATATTTTCGATAACAAATTAATTAAATTTATTTATTAACGTAATAACCACTTAATTATATTTATTTCGAATAAAATTATTAATTTTTCGGTTATTTTACCAGTACCCTTTTTTTCGAAGTTGTCGAAATGATACTAAATTATATACAAACTTTTCGCAATAAGCTATATCGTATAATTATAACGCTTTCGTACCGCTAAAATTTCGAAATAACATATTAACCTTTCCGTACCCCTTAATCGGAACGAAATTATTATTTACGTATATCCCGTCGCCTTATATAATTGGTTTAAAATTTAGAAACCTGTTAATAAAATTAAAAATATATATCGTTAATCCTAAATCCAAAATAAAAAAGTTTTTTAAAAGGTAAAATAAAACGTTTATTACGTTACGTTAATCGGAAATTAAAAAATATGCCAGGATTTATTTTATTTCCTTTAGAAATTAATTTATCTTTTATATAGTTAATTTATTTATAATCTTTAATAAACGATCAATCTTTTTTTTTACAAATTAATTAAAAATAATCGGTTTTTTAATCATAATTTTTATTATTTTATTAAATTTAAATCTTACTAAAGCTTTATTAAAAAACGTATAATAATATTAAGTTAACTTATACAATATATTTAAGCATATTTTATAACGGGTACCTTATACGTTTAACTTTTAACGTTTTCGCTTATTAATACTTTAATCCGAATATAAACCTTTACGGCTACCTCGTTTCGACTCTTATCTAAAGGCCTTACTACGCAGCTAGGCGCTAATAAACTTGGAATCATTTTAATTAAAATCATCTTATTTAAATAAATCCGTAAGAATCCCGTAAAACGTCGAAAACGACCTTTTAATATTTCGTAATATAAATAGTTAATAATTTTAGGCCTAATAATCTAAAAAATTAACAACCGTCTTTTAATAACTAATCGTACCGCTTTTAATTTCGATCTTTTTCGTTATCTAGAAAAACGTTTTCTAGGATTCTATAAAGAAAGTTACAACTATATATAAATCATTAACTTATCCGATTATCATATTCGTTTTTAAAACTTTATATCGTTACCTTATAACCATAATTTCTTGCCATTTCCCGATCTATTCGTTTAACCTTTTGACAAACTTCGAAACTTACTTCATTATTTCGCAATATTCCCGTTAAATACTAATTACAAACCTATCGTCGTACATTTTGCCAAATTTAACCAGCATAACGTACCATTCTCGTAAGTTTTTTCCTGGAAAAAAATTGGTTTATTTAACCGCTAAAAATATAGATTTCAAAACCCATTTCGTTAAATCGTTAATATTTTTACAAAAAATATCGTACTTCCAATCCTTATAAATATACACCGTATATTCCTGATTATAAGCTTATTTACCTTCGGTCGTTATTTTAACGATATTCGTTAACTAACTTGTAAAATCGACTTTTTCGATAGTTTCTATAAAAAATAAGGTATTAATTCGTATCGGAAAACGAATTCGTCTTTTTAAATAAAAAGCTATATCGGATTCTATAAATTTAATAGGCCACAAACGTAACTAATCAAAATCGATATAATCCCAAATCTTAAAAGCGTATATCTTAAACTAAAATTCTCCTTTAAAATAATCCTAATCTTTAGCTCCTTTATAAATAATAAAAAACGTCAATAATACGGTCGTTATTATAATTAATAAAATATATAAATAATTATTATTAATATACAGCTTATATCGTCTTAATAACAGTTAATTAATTAATATATATCGCTAATTAAGCAAATAAAACTTTTAATTATCAGATATAAGGGATATCAGTTATATTATTGTATTAGGCTAACTACGTATGCTGTAGAACACGTTCAGCTTCTTGGTAATCTAGCCACGGAACATGTATGTGCCGATCAGTAGGTGACCTTTCCATTTATGGGGTGCGCTACGCACCCCCCAGCTAGCTGACAATATATCTAATCTTACGATCTAAAGGTCTTATATATCTTCGTATTAAAACCTTTCCAATTAAAGTAACGCGTACTTCGGGCAATTATTTTTCCTTAATTTCCGCAGTTTACCGGCCGATTATTAATTGTACTAACAAAATAAACTAATCGCCTTACGTTAAATACGGTCTTCTATATTTTGTAATCGTACCGATAACTATCCTTTCGACACGGAATATACGGGGAACCTATGTTTACAACCCGTAAAATACCTTCTTTTTTTATCGTTACTTTAAGTTAAACAAAACAACAAAAGCTTAAAGTTACTTTTTTTATTTCCGTTAACGTAATAATAGTAATAATTATTAAAATAAACGCTAGTAAAAATAATAAGCCAGAGGACGGAAATAATTCGAACATAGTAATCGTATAAAAATAATCAATTTTATGCAAATAAGCTTGTTCTTCCTTATTCCGTACGTTTCGTAAGCCTATGCCACTCTGGTATCACTCTTCCTAACTAACCTGTAGCTGAATTATTCCGCTTAGGTTTCGTCTTTTTTTATATTTATATATTTGGGTAACCTAGGCCCTAATCACGTAATTTTATTTGTTGCAATAATTTCTGTAACATTGTTTTTATAACGTACAAACAATCGGTTTCTAGATTTTTAATATTATCTAAAAAAGTAGCTTTTTCGTTAAACTATACGTTTTTAATGTGACGGCAGCTACCAGGATCAAACCGTGAAGCTGGCAACTGTCACATGGGGCTGACAGCTGCCACGTGAACTAGCCACCTGCCACACAGAGAGTGGAGACATTTGTAAATCTTCACGAACTTTGCAACTCTGCCTTTCTTTCCTTCTTTTCTTCAGCTTAGAATCTTCGTTTATAGCGCCAATAAACTAGCTACCATGCTATATCTCGCTGACCGCAACATTTAATAACAATAACCTTATTAATTAACGGGTTTTAAATTTCGTAAATATTTGTAAATTTATAACTAACGAAATAGCTAATTTACGTTTTACGATTTAACTTTTAAAATTTCTGTTTTTTTTTATAACGGTAACTATTATAACGTAAACCATATAGCTATATATTTGCAAGTAAGCTTATTAAAGTTTCCGATCGAATACTACAATACTATTTTTATACGTTAGGTAAATATAGTAAACCTCGTATAGGCTTTATTAAAAAAATGCGTATCTGGAGGTACGGTTATACAGGTATACTACCGCTTTGAAAATATATATAATTAAAAACGAAAATAACTTGACGCCATTTCGCATTATAATCGCTTTTTTTATATATATATATCTCTTAAACGTTTTGTATCCCCGTTCTGAGTTTAAGTATACGGTATTAAGGACTTAAATCTAATGCTAAAAGAAAACGACTGAAATATATCTCGGAATTGTAATTTCTTAAATCTTATTATCGCATTTAAATACTTATAGAAAAACCTTATCTTAATTTTTTAAAAACCTTAAAAAATATTAAAACGTTATAATTAATATATTTTACTTTTAATTCTTAAAGTAAATATTCTAGATAAAGCCTAAGTACCTATTAATAACAAATATAACGTATTTATATTTTTTAAGGTTTTTTTCGAAATTTGTAAAGTTGATAACAATTTATTTGTTATGACCAAAGGATTTAGCTCATTGTCAGACGGTCGGAGGATGCGTGGACATCTCCGATAAAGGGTCTTGGCTCACGTGACCGGCTCGACGGGGTTCAATAGAGAAAATGGGGCTTGGCACGTCGAGCCAGTCGAACAAGGGAAGTGGCTCGACGGGCTCGACAAGACTCGACCACTGTGACCTGGCCTCACCGTAAACCAGGATTAAACCAGGCAACTTCGATTCCGCCACTTTCCTCTTCTGCTCTTTTCGTACGCTCACTGGTCTTAGCTGCGTCCTGGCCCATCCTGCATCGCCGCACCATCCTGCTATCAGGGATCTAGCTAATTCATCGTTTAAATCTGTTCCGTATTTATTTTCCCGCATAGTTTAGTTGTATATGGTTTATTCTAAATCTTTGTCGAGATATTATCCGCCTTCCGTTAGTTAATATACTTTTTCCATAAAAATGATTATAATAAGGTTATTTTTCTTATAACTAAAGACTTTTAACATTGGAATATTAACGGCGAAAATTAAAGCGGTCGTAAACCCCGTAATTCGTATAGCTAAAAGATATTTAACAAACTAAATTAAGATTATAAGTCTTTTTGCGCATAAGCGAGTAACTCAAAAATAATCCCTGTTATGGGTTATTTCTATTTTTGGTAAATAGCAACTTAAACCAGTATGTCCAAAAACGGCGGTTATGAACTGTGCCACAAGCTCACCCCTGGCTTACCCTGGCTCGGGGAAAAGCAGGACCGGCTCAGGTTCATACACGACAAAGGAAATTGCTGAAGGCAACTTTCGGAGAACGCATATGTCTGTTGCTACACATCGCTGATCATCGCTGTTTTGATTCCCTATCTTGTCCACCTTTGTCCAAATGACAAATCCTGTCCAAAACCTTCCCGGAAACCTTGCTTATACCGAGAACGTCCATAAAGTTATCGTATTCTTAAAGAGATGTCCCGACCACCCCGTTGTCGCAAAGCTACCCGACCACCGAATCCAGCGGATCCTGCAGTTTGGCATCGCTTATAATCTCGAGGACCCTAACCTAACCCTATCCAGCTATCTTGGGGCCTAAAAGGATCAAGAACAGCATTATCGATCTCCTGCATATAAGATTTCTGATTATTTCTTTCATTTGATCGAGCAACACTCCCCTCTCTTTCCCGCGAAAGTACCCATGTCTTCCCAGGAAGAGTTGAGACAACTAAGTCGCCCCGAATATTGGGATGGAAATACACATGCACAGCGGAAGACGCTTAGTTTCACGAGTGGTTCAGGACCTCGGACGAACTCAAGCGCTTCCTGGATGAGAATCTTTTCCAGATCCGCCGTCATGAGACCAATCCCAGGATACTTCACTTGGGCTCAGGGGATAGCGTAAATCCCCAACCGGCTCTAAGTACCCTGAAGCATAGACGCTCAACATTGAAAACAGACGGTACCGCATGATCTCTTTATTACCACTGAATAGGAATTGCGAAGTAATGAATGACGAGACACCTGCGGGGCGATGGCTCAGGGTACTGGTAGCACGCTTATATTTTTATTTCGAGTAGACAGGTGGAGAGACGCATGCACGTCACCGGCTCTACCGGGTTATTAGTAAATGGTAGAAGCCGTTATATGCCAGATTAAGAGGGGCTCCGAACCCGAGATCAAACAGCGTGTTCTCCTTTACATAAGCACAAACTCTTTCCAGGAAGACCTTTTCTAGCTAAAATAAACCTAGAGGTCAATGCAAGAGACCGGTTTCTGGATGTAATGTAGGGAATGGTTATCATTTGCAAGGCTAGCCAGATTCCATATAATTCGTTCAAGAGGACAAAAAGACCAACGCCATAAGCAACAGCCTAATACCAAGTACCAAAACTACAATCAGAGCAACCCCTTCTGCTCGTTCATGCGTCCACGCCACTGTCAAAGCCAGGCACCAGGTCGTTCCGGGCGTAATCGAGCTGCGCCTTGAAGTTGTCATCCTTCAGGGCGAAGCTCGCGGAGCCGAAGTCGTGGTTGACGAGGATGTCGCGGGTGCTGCCCGGGAAGCCGTCCCAGTTGACGAGGGCCCCGCGGAACCAGACGCCCTTGTGGTTCTCGATACCGTCGTCGGCCTCGCTGGCGAAGCGGAAGGCGTGGGTCGAGCCGCCGTCCTTGTGGTAGACGATCTTGGGGTGGTCGCCGTCCATCCGCACCTCCTCCACGCTCTTGGTGTCATAGTCGCCGTGCGCCGAGGCGGCGACGACCCTGAGCGCGCCGTCCTGCACGAACACGGCGATGTGCTCCCAGTCGTGGCGGTGGCCGCCGGCGTCGATCACGTGCTGCACCGCGACATCCTTCTCGAAGTAGTAGTCGTAGAGATGGGCGCACCACCCATTGTTGCAGCGCGTGCGAACGTAGACATTGTTGTTGTCCAGGTCCGACTCATCTCTGCATTCATCTGTATTACCATACGTCAGCGATCTCCCACACATAACGGATGTATGGAATATCTAGATCTTGAGGAACTTTTGGGGATGAGTGAAGTTGTGTACTGGTGGGGCTAGTAGAACCCCTGGTGACTTCAAAAGCTTACCAGCGCCTCCTGTGTAGTTACTACAGGAAAATAGGAGTCAGCAAAAGTCCAGTAATATTTTCTCAGGGAGCCTCAGGCTTCTCCTCTGCAGCTCTGGCAGCGAAGCGACTCGGTTCGAAGAATTCCGTAATACTTACTGGTCAAGGCCCTCGGCGACATTGCCATTGGCATCAATGGCAGGTGTGTTATAGCAACCATCCGTGTCGAAATCGAGAGACGGCTGCCATCTCAGTTCCTCCTCCGTAGCACTCTGGGGGAGAGCTGCTGGAGGGTCTCGCTTAAGCAAGTCACGATATAGCTTCAGCGGTTCGCCGGCCAGAGGAGAGGCGTTGACTGAGGGGAGAAGGGTGCCCAGCATGAGGGAAGCTCCCACGGCGATGATGCTAGCGGCGTTTTGGTGCATCGTGATGGTAGATTGTAAAACGGCGGGAATAGTAGCTTTGTAAGAGCGCGACGACTTGTAATATATTCTTTGAGGCGGCTGATGCTTCGATGGTGAACTTGTGGACTGAAGTGATTTGGACGGGAGTTTCAGGCCCCTTTATACTCTTCGTCTGACAAGAAACGAGCGGGGTCTTCGCCCGTAAACGGTGAATTCTAAATTTGGGCATGTTGATATTATCTCGGCAGCCTGACCAGCAGAGGCAGACAGGCCATGGGATCGAGGCTCGTAGCGATCATCGACATTCACGAATATGCCAAGCTTGACCAACGACCTTGCCTGACGAGGAGAGAGTTGAAGGATGATGCAACCGCAATATTACCAGCCTTGACCTTGACTAGGAACTTCCCACCGACACTCGAGAGTGTTGATCGGACTACAATTAGGCATGGCATCGATGACCGCAAATTTGCACAGAGAACGATGGAATACTATCCATGTCTTACAACTTCCTTCTGAGTAGTGGAAGCTGCGCGCTACGCACATTGAAGGTAGATCCATATCCTTGATCGCGTTCCCCAGCTCTGAGCTTATCCCAGTTGCCAACCTTGTCGTGGGAGAGAGGCGGCTGGAGAACTGCGACAAGGCTACAGGAATGACATCACTCAGCCTCCTTCGGCTGAGTAAGACTCATAGTAACTTGTAGAGACTGGCTATACTAACGCCTGTTGCCTATGCATAAACGCTTCTTAGCGCGGAGCTGCGGCCGACCAGGGCAGCACAAAGCAAGTCCTGGCTTCAGCTGGGGAGCGGGACGGCTGTGATCGCTTGGCGATCAGGAGAATCCTTTGCAGATCCCCAGAATCCTCCTCCTCTAGCGTACTTGAAGCGGCATATGCACCCCGAAATGCTAAATATAACCTCAAGTCCTTGGAGAATATCGATTTATGGTCATCGGCTTGGCCCCCAATTTCGATTTGCCGATATTCTTGTTCTCACTGGTTTTACGAGAACCTTGGTAGGTGGTTGACACAAAAGTTCGTGGTGTCCCAAATGATCTAAACATTTTATCGTCATTTTTAATACGAAAACATAAAAAGTAAAAAATGGGAAAAATTCTATTCACGTAAAGGGAATAATTAACAACAGCCTGGAGCTTTTCGTATATACCTATTTGTTGAAACGAATAAGTTATTATTCAAGAAGTCGTTAGACGGTCAGTTGAAAGTACGCGAATTTTTGTGTCGACCACGTGCTTGGGAAAGGCCAGGGGATGACAGACGGTGGGGGGACCCGGGAGGCACAGCCGCTCTTCGGCAGCCAGCCCTACTTAGCTTCAGCACGCATGCTGGCTGCCTTCCAAATCGGGATGTCAGCCCGGCAGTCATAATCAAAGCCAAGCTCTTCCAAGGCGAGGTGGACAACGCAAACGTCGGCTAATTCCGCACCAAGAAGTTGACTCCTACCATATAATTTGAACTTCAAACCCAATCTCTACGTCAAGCAAGGCCACGTGAATACTTAAAGCATCATAGGTTATATTTTCCTGTTCAGTAACCCCACGTCAATTGAACATACTATACCCCATAGTAACATCGGGATGAGCGGTTACCCTTCGTTTGCCGTATGCCTGAGTGCAAAGGTCAGGCCTTAGGACATCTCGATTCAATTATGAGTATGGATTTCGTCATTTGTATAAAGTAATAGAAGCAAAACGCGATCGACCACAGAAACGTAAGACAATTGAAACCTTCAAGTCACCTCATGCGGAGCGGATGGCCCCCAACAAGCTGGCTATGCATAGCTCTCAGGATTTTCAGTCTTGGTGAGGGGGCATAGAAGATACTAGGACGTAAGTAGTGGACGTTGCTTGATACGTCAACTATTCCGGCGTCTATTATGTATGTGTAGAAGTAAGGGTCAAGGTCTTGGTACGAAGTACAGCGACATATCTCCCTGTCAGTGTCGTGTATATATAGCAGGCCTGTGTCACCTAGATAGACAGCTAGACTGAACCTCAATCCATGCTCATTATCCTGTATTTCGGCAGTATGCGGACGGATATAGGTACCCGCCTCTCATGGAAGTGGTAGGATTGGGGAGGCTGTCACACACTGAACACGATCCCAGGGAAATGCTCGCCTAATGACTACAACATGTAGTCAATATACTAGGTGTTCATCTAGCTCAAGATAACACTGTAAAGCCCTGGCACTCTAGCCCCGGGACATTCGCCTCGCCAACAAGGACATAAGCTCGGCCCTCTCGTCTGCGGAGTGCGAACAGCTAATACGCGTTACATACAACACATATCAGGTCCCCGACCTTGAGTCTAGGCGGATCGAGACGGATGAATCCCCTTTCGGTAACGAACACCCGTTTCGTGAGGTCTCTGCGTCCCCCGGCCGACTCGTTCACGTCGACGTAGGCCTCGATGTCCTAAATGCTGTAGCACGTCATTTTGAACGCCTCAAAACTACTCTTCGAGATCCGTATCGCCTCCACAGCGAAATCTCGCATTCGACTAGTTGTGGTTGGCATACAGCCAGACCAGCTGCCAGAGGACTGATTCCACTCCGGACCGACTCGGGTACGCTGTCGTGTGTTCCAGAAAGGGCTTCAGTTTCGAAATCCCAACTCGAGGGGGCCCTGCGGGCCATGCCGCAAGAACGCGCACTGCATCTCGGCAGACTCCCTGCAGAACCGGAACGCGTTCGTTGCGGAAGCAGGGAGCACCGTCTTGGTGAGGAAGCTGAACGGATTCTGCAGCTGATGCCTAGAATGTATTTCAAACCTGAAATCCGAACCCGAAAGGCAAGCCTTGGTGCCAACGCGGAACCCAAGACGGGAAGTGGTCGTTGCGAAGCTGCTGCCGGGCGAGTGGCGATGATGCCGTAGCACTCGACTGCTGGACCGATCAGAGCCCAAACACACCAAGTAGTCTATTCTTAAGATTGCCCAACTGCCAACCTGAACCGTGACACGAGAAATCTCAGGTGTTCGCATCGACTGCAGCCTTGAGGTCTCTTTGCTGTTCATCGTCCATTGGTTGTTGGCAGAACGCCGGTGCACTCAATCCGTCGGCAGCCAGTATTAACTCAGCGACCGTCGTCATCACCTCGACGATGCTTTTTCCGTAATTCACGCGGGCCCTACTCGCTATCTCCTGGTCGACGAACCCCAGAATGCCGTATATGTAATCCCGAGGATCCGTGCATTGCCGGCGAGAGCCCTTATGACATACAGATTTCTAGATAGCGAGTCGTCCTCGGAGCCACCGTCAACCATGACGCGCACGATCCTGTCTAGCTGCCGCGAGAGCGATATTGGCACCTCTAGCCCAGCCTTCAGGACGAAAATGGCTGCAGAAAGCACGATGCTAATCCACGGGACTTCCCGCGATCCGCACACATGAGGACGTCCTTGGCAAGAACCACTTCCTGGAGAGTCCAGACTCGGTACCAAAAAGTACGCTCAAACAGTGGTTCGACTGCGGTCAGTGGCACGTTGTGCCAGTTGGTCGGTCCCATGTCGATTTGGCCTATCAGTTCTCGTACCTTGTCCGGCTCCTCGTCGCTCCTCCCAAAGTCATCCACGATGTCGTAGAGGCCGTGCCCGAACGTGACTTGCGAAAGCAATTCCAAGGACTCCAGCGCGCCGTCGCTGTAATCCGCCGCCGGTCCAATCCAAGAAATCACCATCACCGCTCTGCGGTATATGTCGCCCGTGAGCCGTACCTGTAGTATCTTCTCCTCCTCGTCGTTCTGGTTGATGCGCACGGCATCGACCCACAGGAGATAGGGGTCGGGCATCTCGATCCGCGCCACGCGACCCAGAGCAACATGTAGATTGTGCGTGACTTCGAACTCAAAACCGGAAATCTCTATTGGCACCGTCTCTGCGACGTTCCCCCATGCGTAGGAGAGACATCGGCATGTGAGATTTTCATCGTCGAGAGACGCGACACATAGACGCCAAGACGGTTAGCCTCCCTCATGACAGAGTCACAGGAGACGTACTTGACGCTGCGTGGGATCTAAATATCCATACCGTTATTCATACTCCTCTGAACAGTGACAATTAGCCTTGTGTCCCCGTTGAGTCTAAGAATAGAAGCAGTGTTGAAGCGCTATGAGCTGTATCGCAGACTTGTACTGTAGAGACACTAACCTTTTGGTGCCGCTGATACCGTGTTGTGCGAACCTTGCCGAACCATCCCTCTAGTCCCCCATTTCGGTACGATAACTTAGAGAGCCGGTGATATGGTGTGCCACTTCGTGTTTCACGGCACAAGCCAGTCGAGTAATGTTAGACGTAAGAGTAGTGCGCTTCTGGGTGTCTGCATGAAGTGAAATAATTCGTTCTACCAAGCTCAAACTTTAGACAAGTAGCAATAGAATTGCCGTACTGCTTGGCTCTATTCGTAGACTGGTGGATTAACGGAGCAGCTACAGTAATACCTTTCTCGCCGATGCTCCGAAGGACTGAACGCTGGTTTGTATCTGATTACCGTGATCAACAGTGCCTAGCCTTTGATAGACAACTGAGTCAGGTGTGCGGGATATTGTAACGAGGTACGAATTAGAATCCATAGTAGACGAAGTCATCGGGGTTGAAGTCATCAATTCAATTACGCACATCTTCTACAAGTATAATACGATTTCCACTAGACTCCAGTCCAGTCCTGCGCTTAACGCTAACGACAGTTTCATGATATTCATGTGACCTGAATGTGTCCGCCCACCAATGAAGCCTTTGGAAAACGCCTCGCTCCCATCTCCGTGAGATATGAATGCGCAAACAGAAACATTACTGGTGTAATAGAGAAGTATTGGGCCACGAGAAGCAGCCTAAAGATACGGCATCCACAGCGCATCGCATTGTGCGAGACTCATTGGGTTGACCGCCTTGGCGATAAGGTCAATGACCGTCTGACACGCCGGAAGGTTACCGACAGGGCACTGTGCCAAGCTGACTGCCCGCTTGACAATCATGTCACAGTTGGTCTGTACGGTGTCTCGGAGTTGAGTTTCGGTGAGGTGGACGGTACGGTGGCTGTTAGTAAACCACCAGATCATCTCGTCCCGTACGAAGAGGGTAAGTGCATGTTCGAGCTCGAATTCGGGTTCGGTCAAGCACCTCGCGATAGCCATGATCGAGGGACTGAAGATACCCTCGGTGGCCAAGGGGCCCATCAACGTCTGCAGATTCGGAGTGAGACGGAAGGGTACAGGTTCGGGGTTGTGGAAGAAGGGCTTGGTGGTCGCCATGTAGGACATGAGCTCGGATCCCCAGATCTTGCCCGAACCACGGGCGATGTTGATCTTGTGGGGATATCGGCTCGTCATATAGAGGATGTAAGTCATGAAAGTAAGAGCCGATAGCTGATAGGAGAACCTGCGGCGGAAGAGCCAGAACTCGGAAAACTCGGGGAAAATGCTCTGGAAATAGTCTAGTACTATATGGTGCGGTACCCATTTCTCTTGAATCGCTGTAAAGACCTCGAGCCGAGCTGTTGCCATCTGATCGGGCTGTTTCTGGATTGGTTTTGTCAGCCACTGCAGCAACTATATTTGAAGACATCGAACTTACAGATCCCTTCGGCTCAATTAGCCCTCTCAGCTTATCCATAGTAAATAGGACCGGCTCGTCCTTCAGCATTCCATTGCGACGGCAATGATCTTCATAGATACCCTGCAGCGTGATATACGAGGTATCTTCCTGCACAATTCTTATGTGTGGAGCAAGAGGGACCATTAACGGCAAGGTGAATTGGAGATCACGACGTCGACTTTCCTTCTTCTTGGCCAGCGTCTGATTTAGATGCCGGAAGAGCTGCAAAACTCTTTCTTCCCTTCGGCTGTGCCGCGCCGCCGGGTGTTGAATGGCGAAGCAGTGGACACTACCATCGTGACCTCGGATCTTGAGCCTCCTATGTGATGTACCAATTGACCGGATAAGGTCGACGTTGGGCAGGAATCGATCGATCCTGACAAAGTCTTGGTTCTTGTCTTTGTGTTGTAAGTATTGCCCTGGTATCTCCACATCGTCAAACTTCTGATAGCGGAAGTCGCTTAAATGGCGGGAAAAAGCTTCCAGATAGGCACGAGGACTTCTGCGGTCCAGTTTCTCCTCGAACTTGTCACGCCATCGCCGTAGCTTGTGAATGTACTCGTACATAGTTGGCTTCACCTGCACGAAGTCGGCCTCAAAGGACTTCTTGATATGGGCGGGGAGGATTGTCTCGGCAAAACGTGTTATGTTGGTCTCTGTTGCAGAGGGCAGTTTGACATCCTTGGCGTACGAAGAAGGCATACGACTGACATAGGCGAGGCTGTCATTGAGTAACGCGACGATTAGTCGGTACGCGTCTTCGTCAGGCGGACACTTGAAGTACTTCTGAATCTGGTCGACCATCGTCTCCATTGATAAAGCCAACAGAGGAAATGCAGTCTTGAGGACCGACATGATCTCCTCGGTGAGCTCCCACGGCGGTTTCTTCTGCACGGCTGTTGATGGCACACCCTCCTTGCTAGACTGTTGGTCTACACTCGACGCAGGTGCGGTATTTCCAGCTGGCGGGTTGCTGGATGTTCCGTTCGTTTCAGATCCCTCCGTCTTGGGCTGGACATTGCCCCCACCATCAGAAGTCTGTGGCCTGGAAGAGGGCTCTGGTTTCGGTTGAGGGATTTCCTGCTTCGGTGGTACAGGCGAGGCACTAGGCTTACCATTGCCAGCGGCAGACTGGGCCCGTTGGCGTGCTTTCTCTTTGGCTTCCTGGTTTTTCTTGATAGCCAACATGTCTTCACGGCTGGTCCTCAATTGGAAATACAGGGATTGAGGATAGGCCTTGGCGATTTTCAGCAGGATGGCGTGGACTCTTGGTGCCTCCTTGTGACTCAGCCCGTTCAAGAGCTGCTGGATAAAGGTGATCCAATACCAGACGGGCGTTTCTCCCTTGTAGTCGTCAAAGCCGGCAGCTATAGACCCACTGGCGTCGTCCAAGCTCAAGAGCCAGAGGATGCGCGCGATTAACTTTCGAGCTTTGCCGCTCTTATAACTACCGATAGCCTGCAGGTACGAAGTCACGGCCTGCCTCGCGGAGTTCAAGTCTGTCGGGTCCTCTTTGAACTTGCGATCGTTGAAGTAGCCCCACTCGGCCCACGCTTTGGCTTTACCGATGTCGTAGTACAAAGCTGTGCCGTAGGCTGCATCAGCATCCTCCTTTTGCTTGAGCTTCTCCAAAAACATGCCCTTAAGAGTGTAGAACTCGGCTTTCTGTTGGTTGTTGAAGTAGTTCAGGTTGGTGTTGTTGATGACGTCCAAACCACTTGTCAGTTCGTCAGGATTCTCGTAATGACACCTAGCCTGTTCCCTCAGCTTGAGGAACGCCTCCTGGATTTCAATGTTCGGAAGCGTGTATATGCGACTCAGTTGGTTGATGCAAACTTCTGGAAGATTGTGCTTTCGCGCAACGTGGGCGAAACGGTTGATGATCCAGGCCGTCTCGTGGTATCCACGGTATGCGAAAGAAGCGCCGTTGGCATTTTGCCCTTGCTGGGGTAGCAGTTGCAAGTAGGTGCTATTGATCAAGCCAAAGATGTGCTGCCGCCACGTAACCAGGTCTTGCCAGTCTGTGATATCATCCCAGATATTGGGGAGCCTGTCCCGCCACGATCCCAAGAGCAACTTGAGTTCGCCAGACTTCACGTCCAGGTTTGCTTGGTTAGTGTTGGCCAAACTTTGACAGATAACGCTAGCGTCGTGGAGCTCAACAAGTTGCTGGAAGTTGTGGAGCATTGGGATATGGGCGGCAGTTAGGCGTTTCGGTAATTGATGCCATTTCCTTATGGACAGCTGAATTGCTTCGTCGCACACGCGGGAGAACTCTTGCCCGGTTTCCTGTTTGTTGTGGAACTTCAAAAGGGACATAAAGCCTTGGAAGAACGCCCTGCGAGAAGTCGGAGCGTCCATTACCCCCTTGATAACTCCTTCCAGGCTGTCTCGGTGTTCCTGGTTCTGCCACATGTCGATGCTCCGCCAGCAACATTCCAGCAGGAGGTCCTGTAGATTCTCGTGCTTGGCAAAGTCCTGTAAAATATCCCACTGCTGAAGCTTTTCTGCACAGAGGACCCAGTGATCTTCCCAGAGCATATACTCGCCTTGTGAGAACGGAATGACGCCCGTACGGGCCTTTATCTGCGCGGCTTCATACATCTTCTGAGCTTTGTCCCACATTCCCATCTGTTCGTAAGAAAGACCTGCATTGGTCTCAACAAACTGGCATCTACGCCGCCAGGTCCCGTAAAATAAGTCATCCTCTTTCAGACTCGAGTAGAGTTCGACCAAGGCGTCGAGTGTGCTCTCCCGCACATTAGGGGAATCAATGTCTGGCTTGATAGCGGCATTCTCGAGTTGTACTAAGGCTGTGTACCACGCATCGTAGGTCTTGGCCTCGAATTTCAGCACATGTGGAGGGATCTTGCATTCTGGCCACGCCTTTGCTGCTCCGGCCAACAGAGACTGTACAACATTCGGTCGTTTGTCAATCTGCCGTGAATGGTAGTCCTTGGTCAGGAGTACAACCATGTGCTTTTCAAGGTCGGCCTTTTCTTCTCTTGCTGTGGCGGACCAGTACATCGGGAACAGAGTGACCCAGAGCTCATTAGCTAGGTTGCTATCCACATGCTGGAGTTGGGCAAGAGGCTCAAAGATGTCACGGACTTTAACGTCCCCAAGCTCGCTCATGAAGCGCCGATGATTGGCCATGAATGTTTCATATTTGTCATCAGCCATGTTGCCAGGTTCTCTTGAATCTTTCGCGTAAGTTCCGAATATCTGAGAGGCAGGAAGCGTGCGGAAATCCTCTTGATGGAGTTGAGCGGTTGCGTTGGCCTCAACTGCACCAAGAAGGAGTTGCGACGCCTGAGCTAACCAGAACGAATCTGCGAGGGTATCCCAGTTCTGCGACGAAATGACATACGAGAGACGAGCTGACGCGGTTTTGGATAGACTCTTGTCAAATATCGCCATGAACCTATTACGCATACTGACGTCTTGTGCTCTTGTCCCGATGAGAAATGCGTGCTCCATACGTACGGTGAGTTCTGTTCGAGTGATCTTCGGGTCCTCGTAGATGCGAATTACGAGTTCAAGAAACTTAGTCAACATCGTCGGATCAGTCCGGTGTTCAAAGGAAAGCATCTTGTGCAGGACGGCGGTTTTCTCCTTCAGCGTCGGCCACGTTCCTTCGGACCGGAAAACCCAGCCCTCGACCATTTCGAGAATCTTCTCGCATAGCGGGATATGGTGCGACTTCTCAACGAGTGTAGCGAGTACGCTCAAGAACGGCCTGCGGCTATCTCCAAGAATCTCCATGCGCATTGCGGTAACTTGGATTGCTTTGATCATCAGTGACGTCTGGATGTGCAAGTCATAGTCAGACATTTTACCTGACTGGGCGTCAGAGTCCTGCGGTCGCAGCGGCGCAATACTCATCTGGTGAGTAGCGACACTATTGTAGTGTTGCACGTGGTCCCGGGCAAGCTTTTGTTGCAAGGCTTTCATGAGAGCCATGATATGCTGGTCGATGACTGACGGTTTGCGCTGACCCAACGACCACAGTATATTGACCCCCGCAATGTAATTGGCGGCGGCTAGGGTCTCTGTGGCTATTCCGGAAAGGAACGTGATGATCTCTGAGGTGGGAGCCTCTGGCTCTCCTTCGGCATCGGCGTCCTCCATTGGAACATCTTCCGGAACTGCGTCGAGGACGCGTTGAATTGTAGACTTGAGGTCTCGGCCGTCGTCATATTCCTTATCAGCTAGGTGCAAGCAATCTTGTAGTTCCGGGTTCTCAGACCGCAAACTTTTCTCTAGAACCTTCTGAACCGACGCCATATTCTTTAGGATCCATTCGTCCGATTTGAAGTTGAGGATGATCCGCACCACTTGCAGCGTATTTATGATATTGGTGATGAATTTCTCGTCGTAGTTCTCCTTGTCCGATGGGTCGGCGCTGAGTATCTTCGTCGTCTTTTCACTCGCGAGAACAACCTCAGTGATGTTCGGAAACAGATCGACGTCCAGGTCGCCCCAGTACTGTGGCTGAAGAAGGTTATATAAGAGTGACATGGCCTTTTTGCACAAATCAGTGGACTGAGGCGGCAAGGCGGGCCCAGAAGTTGGAGCCGCCTCTCTCGGCTTTGCTGAAGGTAATTGATATCTCTCGTTCAACTGAGCAATAAACTCAATCAAGTACTTGACCATCTTGAGTCGAAACCCAGGGGGTATCTGGAATTCGGATCGTTCCGAATGAAGAGTCTGACGAGCGGCTGGCGGCGATTCCACCTCTAATCGACGCTTCTTCGAGTTTGGCGACGTTGACAGTGACCTCGGCTGGGCGCTAGCCTTGCCTTCTACCCGTCTCTGCTCCCATTCCCATATCAACCACATCATGTTCAGGGCCAGCTTCTTGCTCTCATTCACGGAAGCTTGTGGAGACGACACCTTTCTGAGTGATGTGATGATAAGGAGGGCAAACTTGTCCCTAGATTCGTAGAATAGGTTAGGATGTCGGACGAGGAAGTGAAAGATGCTGGTCATCTGTTGGACATTCTGGCCCTCCTCGGCCAAGATACGACGCGGTGCCATGGCCCAAACGGCGTTGCGGTCTCCAGGCATGGCATTGCATCGTTTGGGCAAGACAGGCGCCATTAACTCAAGTGCCTGCGTCACCAGAGCGCGGCCTTCGTTCTGGTTTGTCCTCAAGAGCGAGTAGTATACCTGGGTGACTATCTTTGGGGGAGTCTCGTAGTGGGCAATGAAGTAGCCAATAACCACGTATGCGGCATGCTTGTTGATCACATCATCCAACCTGATATAGGTCCAACCGAATTTGATGATGTCTTTCCTGGCATCCTGGAGGATGGCATGATGATACTTGACCAGCATTGCAGAGAGTTGCAGGACCTCCATCCGGGTGTGGTCAATGCCAGGTTGCAGCAAGTCCTCTTGGGGGTCGCCAAGATTAACCTTCCAGATTTTCATGTTGATGGACTCTATGACCGTCCTATCCATCAGTCTCGGCGTCTTCGGCTGAGTTGGCTTGTTCCAATGACGCATGATGTCCATAGCAACAATTGGGTTGACAATGTTGCGAAGTAGAAAGCATTTTGTCTTTTGGGTAGAATTCCTGTCGGCGTAAACATCAAGGCAGCGGAGTATTACAGACTTCCAAAACTCGATAGAGTCGCTGCAAATGACATTCTTGTAGATATAAGAGTATAATGTGGGCGTAGCACGGAATTCGTCCGCGGTGACGGACTCAATGAGGTTGAAGAGAGGTTCCAGGTCAGTCGGGTTCAATGCAAGTGCTCTCGTGAGGATAGCCATCAGCTGTTCAGCTACCTGGTCAGCCGGGAGCCGCAAGGCCGGGGACAGCTGATTTGCCCGAAGATATCGTTCGAGTTCTCTGCCAACTTGTTTCAACCAGGCGATCGTCTCTTTCCGTTCCATCCAGCTTTGCCTGTTGCCGTCCTGGCTCAGAGAGTCGATCACATTGATGGTGTTGATGACTGCAACAAATCTTGTTTCCTTAGAGGTGGAAACGACTTGGCTACACCATGTAATAAGCTGCGAAACGTGGTTTGAGGCATGCTCTCTGAGGTTGTGACTCTCAGGATGCAAGAGAACTTGAGCCAGGAACCGACCATATTTGAGGTCCTCCATCTTGTTGAGAAGAAAATCCCACGTCTCTGTAGGGTATCGGTTCAGAAACTTATACAGCGGCTGCCGGAATGGGCTGTGATGAGTGCGCCGCAACTTTTCCTCGAGTTCCAAGCACGTGTCAATAATTCGTTCCTTAAACTGCTCGGCAGCAGGAGGTAGGAGATGGAAGATATTGAAGACTGCAGCGATGACTTTCATTATACCATTCTGTTCAAAGAAGGTAAACGAGAGCTGCTGGACAAGATTTGGCTCTGCAAGCACCTTGATGTGATCCAAGAGCCTAGCTCCGATTTCCACTTTAAAGTACGTCGTGAGCAACCGTAGCAGTCTCGCCAGATTGTCTAAGCCGTGCGTGCTAAGCCGCTTAGGGTCCTGGAGATTAGCCAGAACAGGCCTAAGCCCTTGCTGCAGGAGGTCTTTGGGAAGCTTATTCGTTTGTGACAGAACGGCCTTGAGAGCTTCGTTGGCCGCCTCAATAGTGGGTTTCGATTCCGAATACAGACACTTGAAGAATACAGACACGATTTTGGTGCGTGTTGCATTGTTCGGGCCCTTTTGGAAATCGTCGAAGCTCATGGCCTTGCTAAGGATCTTGATACAAGCGACCCTGAGGTTGACGATAGACTCGTGAGTGCGGAACTCGGCAGGCTTACCCGCTAGTGACTCGTCCGTAGCATCTGCCAAAGCCAAAGATTCCATGAGCAATCTGTTAAGGTTATCGTCGAAGGTGACAAAATCACTCTTCAAACTCATATAGTAGGCGATGGCATCGATATAGCCTATTTGGGTCGAGAATGGTAAGGCTCTGAGCGGTTTCGCATAGATCGGCTGCAAGAGGCGGTCCTTGTGAGGCTCAACAATTTCCCAGACCTCCGCTCCAGCCGCATTTGCTATGAGTTCAAGAGATCGTCTGGCCGTTCCACGCACATGGCTGTTCATGTGAGAGAGCTCATCGTTGAAGAGGATGCAAATCTGGAATAGGCGCGGCATCTTAGCCTGCGGCTGGCTTCCAGGCAAAGGCAAGGCATCCTCTTTCTTGATGTTCTTAGTGATCCTCTTCAGAAGCACCTCGAGTGTGATTTGAGCGGAATTTCTTGTTTTCTCGGGAAGATCTTGTGGCATGTCCTTGATGACATACATCAAAGCCCTCACGAAATCCATTTGCTTGGACGCCACCCAAGCATCGCCCAGCTCAACTTCGGTCAGCAGATATCTGATACCGAGGGTGCCACCAGTCTTAGTGTACCATTCCTCTTCATGGCAACCGTGACAGAAGGTTCTACTGAGGTGGTTGAAGAAGCCCAGGCGACCGACTTGAACCCCGGAGCCGAATATAGTAGCGGTAGAATCATAGACCGCTCGCACAGCTCGGAACGCAGCATCGCGTACATCTGGCAGATCTGACGCGAGTGACTCGACGATAGCATCCGCTAAAACACGGGTATCGATGAATAAAGGCCCCTCGCCTGCTTTTGGGTCGAAGGGGCTCATCTCCCGTTTGACGTCGACCAAGCCCCGCCCAATCTCGACGATGGTAAAGTGGCGGCACAGGTTCATTAGGAAAACATCGGCCTCCTCGCGAAACTCGGGAATCGACTCCGCGTACATGATCGCTTTAAGGAGCCGTTTCATGATATCATCTTGCTCGTTTTTCTTTACAACAGATCGCTCCCGATCTGATGTATCGAACAACGAAACTTCTGTCGCCGGTCTCCGCATAAGCAGGTCTTGAGCCTGAAGCCGCACAAGTCGTGGCAGATCCTCAGGGAGATTGTCGAACCCGATACGCAATTTCACCTGCGCTTTGATGAACTGGAGTGCTTGTCGTTTGTAATAGCCATCGAGTTGTTTGGTCGTAGCTTGCTTTGAAGGCTTAGAGACTTCCATCAACTTGCGAATAGCCAAGTCGATACCAAGTTCGGCTGGAAACGCTCTATCTTTCTTCGATCCGATCAGCCGCACGTCGAAGCTTGCCGGGTCATCGGCATAGCGCTGATAATTGACGGGGAGCGAGTCCGTCATGAATTTCCGGTTTCGACCGCCCAACTTGCCTAAAATGCGCATCGTTGTATGCGCATGGAAGTGGCTGTAAGGATGCGGTTTCAAATGTTCGAAGAGTGCGTTCATGAGTTCTTCGATCACTGGAGCCATGATGGGGTCCAGATAGTCAGCCGTGAGATTATCAACGCAAAGCTCAAGCGTGCGCAGTCCTTGGCCCACGAGATCCGTCCCCGCTCGGAGGGCTACGACCAAGGGCCTCATCAAGAAGCTCAGATGAGGAAGCAAGTTGCTGAGTCGTGCCGGGACAGTTAGACATAGTTCAACGTACAAGTCCCGTTCGGCTGGTTTACGAGCAGCCATAAGAAGGGTGTTGAGAACATCGAGTAACATCTCGAGAAGCGGCAAGATCTGCTTGTAGAGATGCTCAAACTTCCCGCCACCGATACTCCGGAATAATGACCGAAGTAGCAAGAAATAGTTCATAGGCTCCTCTGCCTTAGTAGATAGGTCAATTGACTTTGTAACGATGTCCACAACGTGAGGAAGTAAGACTTTCTCGTTCTGGTTCGCGAACAGAGTAACAGCCATAAACGCAAGCTTGAAGAGGCGAAGAAGAATCGAAGACTTCTTCACGTCGGCTGAACCAACATCACCGATCCGCTCCATAAGGAATTTCAAGAGCATTCCGCAGAAGCTCGGCGAAGTTGCTTCGCTTGCTAGAAAAAACTGCGGGATGTGTAGAAGGGCCGTGTGCTCAAAGATCATCTCATAAAGCCGTGGTACCTCCTGTTGGAAAACCTCATGAAAAGTGGCAGGGTCAATGCAATGAAAAACCGTCGCAAACGTCTCGAGGAGATCCTTTGCTTCCTTGCTACTAGACACCATGTAGAAATTCGCCATGTACTCTACTGGGGAGGCATACTGCGATTCGGCTGCGGGTTTCTCAATCTCATAGTAACGAAACACGTAAGCTCCCTCCCGAAAAAGCTTGATGATGACCTTGACTTCTTCCGCCGAGAATCCGTACGACACATCCTGCCAATGCGCTGGCGCATTATTAGCATCAACCTGAGACGCTGCGTTGCATGTCTTAAGCTGGTAAAAAGTGTTCTTGAGACCGTTCATCAAATTCCTGAACAGGAATTTGTTGTCGTTTACTGGGTCAGCGTGACGGTCCCGGGGGTTCGACGTCTTAATTGGCATAGCGGTAAATATGTCAGTCTCGTCCCATTCAGGCGGATGCTCCTTGTCGGCAAGATACGTTTCGGGCGTCTGTTCACTGGCTTGTTGGCTATATAGCTTAGAAAGCTTCACAGCATTGGGATATTGCCTGTTCATAGCCGCAAATTTATCGCCGATCGCATTAAGGATCATGAGGAGATAATGCCGAGCATCTACTTTGTTTGGCATCTTGGCGATGCACTCCGCCATGTTCAACAGAAGTTTCGCGCTCATAGTCTGAAAACTTGTGCCAGGGAAGTTGTCTTGCAGATTCCTCGTGTAAACCTCCACCGTCTTACGAATCTGGGCAGGCGACAGAGAGTCGCGGACATGATGTATCAAGTCTGCTAGCATGCTGTATGCCAAAGGCCGCATAGTGTCGTAAACCGTCAAGCCATCGCCGATCAAAGTCTTTTCTTCAAGCAGCTCGTCGATCTTGGGAAGGAAGATCTTACGGAAATTGAAATTGATAATGTGCCGGATAGCAACCAGAAGTTCCTTGCGAGCGGCGGACTTCTCCCTTGGGCAGTCTTGCAGGAGGCGGACGATGATCTCTGGTAGCGTAGGCAGGAAGTCCGCTAACTGACTAGAATATTGGCGTAATAGATAAGCTAAGAAACTCATCGTCTTAACCTGAGCCGTGATGAACTCGCCAAAAGCTGCGCGGTTCTTGATATTAGGGCTAACGCCGGCAAAGACTACACCCTTGGCCTTCGCTTCTGCATGCGCCTGTTCTTGACCTTTCGCCTGGAGGCAGAGAACTGACTTGATGAGCGGCACAAACGCCTTGACGTTCTGTTGGATCAAGTTCCGGTAGGTCTGGAAAACGGACACCACTATGATCGGGCATTCGGATAAGACCTTAAATGACTGCATTCCTTTCAACAAAGGGCGGCTCTGCTGCTGGAGATCTTGACCGAGGTCGCTGACTGACGCGACAGGCGATCCAGGTCGGGGCGACTGGAAGTTCGTCTGAGTACTACCAGGTGTGGACGGCGGTCCGGCCGCGTTAGGGTTGATAGAGGTAGTGTCCAACTGTTCCCGCACGACCTTTTCCATCTGCTCAAAAAGTTCCTGAATCAAGTTCAAGAACGGCTGGACTTTCGTGTGGAGGACTTTGGGCTGATGGCGCATGATGTCCGATATTATTTTGACACATAACGTAGCATTGTCCTCGTTGTCGTTCCGCACAAGGCTCATCAGAAGGTCGACTATCTCCCCGGCATATGGTTCGAACAGTTCCGGCGAGGTCTGCTGAGTTGGTAATCGGTGGAGAATCTCGAGGATGCAGTTCCGGAGTTTCTGGACGGCGAAGTCAGCAGGGGTCCAAGCATGGAACATGGGGGATCCTGTTACCTGCTCCGGTGACGTGCTTTGGAAGATGCATGGTCCTCGGAGAATGTTGATGAATAACGGCATTACCCGTTTAAGAAAGATGCTGTAGTTGGGGCCATTGGTATAATGATCCAAGGTATCGCGTAGCGCAATGGCTGCATCGAGCTTGGCTTTCGGCTCTAGGGAGAGAAGGAGGTCAGTTTCAGGGTTGCAGGGCACTCCAGAGTGGAAGTCGGGCATGGGAGTCAACAAGAGCAAGGAGCCGCCCCATTGGGAGCTTACCAGTTTCTTGAGTCGTCAATCGCTTGACGATATCGTCAAATGCTGGCCCCGACATAATTGCGACTTCCACATGCGCGCGAAGCGACTAAAGCGTCCATACGAATGTAATCAGTCTCGTGCATTCGTCATAAGCTGAGCGGAAGGTCCTTCGAGGTTGGTGACGGTCTGTCGGTGTATTGGATACGAAAGGACGTTGTAAGTCAGTCCTTGCTGGTGGATGTAGGAAGAAGGCAATATCGACTGGAGAAAAGAACCGCAGGAAGGAGTCTTTAGAAGTGTGTTTCGCTCAATGTTAAGAAAGAAAGAATCGTGGGGTATCACAAATTATCCATGAACATAAGAGGGGGAGTCTGGGGGACGATCAGAACGACATAAGGCTATATCACCTGTACTCTCAAACTATGACGAGGCAGAGAGCTCAGATTCCTAACCTGAAATTCATGAGAGACGCGGGAGGACTTGGGAGTGGGCGGCAGCTTCGAGAAATCATTCGCGCTAGGCAACGGAAATACTAAAAACCGTCTGAGCTTCCGCAAGATCATTGGTTCTGCAAAGCTTGGCAACTGCAGGTGTTCCCAATCAGGTTGAACACTCCTTCCTGCTGGACTACAGTAGCGTCCCATTATCTTATCAACAAGATCTTATCTTATCGCTTGCTTTCTACAAGGTATGGGACGTACGACTACCGTCATCGTCATCTGTTTACCGAGCAGTCGGTAGTCTAGTTGACTGCCCGTATACCGTGCACCTGCAGTTATATAAGAGAGAGGAAATCTGAAAAGGCCCTACCGAAGCAAAAGCCACCGGCGATAGAACATATATAACAGAAATACAAATAATTATTTACTACCTAAGCCCTTCGATATAAGAGATTCTGCCTCGTACAAGGTCGTCAGAAGAAGATTAATTCAAGAAGTTGCCCTGCGATCTCGGTCCCTGGATCCACTTCCAAGCCTTGCGATCCCGCACCCGACACCGACTTACGAGATGCCACCACCAAGTCACCAGAGGACATTTCCCTCAAGACTTCCAATTGCGCAGATTCGGCTTCATTCATTGGAGCACACCCGCCTCTGATTGTATTTCTTCTTTTGCTAGGAGAAAAACAGTATTGGTAAGTTGAGTTTGTGCTTGCATGATATCACAATCCCAGACTGACCACCAAGAGCTGGCAGGCAGGTTATATCTATACCATATCTTTCGATAACCATGGCAGCTGATTCGCAGGTCGTTCCATCGGACCGCACCCATTCAGCTTTCTTCTATGGTCAGTATTAGTGCATTATTGTCGATATTATAGACTAATATCTGGTGCTAACTACCCATAGGCACCTTGGTGAGGCCTATCTCATCCACACGTGGAGAATGGCTCGTTGGCTTATACATATGTAACTAGATGGCTCCAGAAGTTTTCTTCACAGTCTGTTATAGGTTCGCGACGGATAACGTAGCTGTGCTCAGAAGTCTCCATCGCTTCCAGCCTGCAGTCCTTCATGGATACTGCCGACGGTCAGTAAACTTCATATGTTTCCGGGGGATCTTTCTCTTCTTAGCCAACATGCTTCGTTCAGCATGCCAACCTTAGGATGGGTTGAAGTGCCTTCCTTGTGATATTTACCATCTAAAGCTAATATCCCGATTTGTAGCCGCGTCGAGCATGCGGACTATCCAGGCATTACGCCCGATCCCGACCACGAGGTCCGTGGGACGTACGTCACAGGACTAACGGATGCGAACATGGTCAAACTGGACCAGTTCGAAGGCAGCCAGTACGAGCGAAGAACGGTCAAGGTCCGTCTCCTGACTAAGGTCGGAAACGACAAGGGGGAGGGCAACGTCGAGGGTGAAGAGGTCGAGTGCGAGGTCTACGTCTTCATGTCACCGCAGGATTTAGAGGACCGCGAGTGGGATTTCGAGGAGTTTCGGACTCAAAAGATGAAGAAATGGACTTGTGAGGATTATGGTTTCGAGGACACCGACCACTTCACCCCTCAAGAGGTCGACAGCGAGCAAAAGTCAGCGGCCGTATGTAAGTGCTTGGTGTGATACGAATGAAGCTCAGGGGCTAGGCTCTCAGGCGCTGATGAGCCGGTCCGAACTGCCCATTTCAGATGGCTAATTCGTAGTAGGATGTCAAAGACCGCCACCGAGACCAGACTGCTATCTGTTATGGCAAAACGACGCGAGTATGACCGGGCCACCAGCACTCCGAACCGGTCTGCGACGCCGTCGTGAAAAGAAAGGCCTGCCCTCTCAACCTACGAATTACCATAATGCTAGGCCGTTGTGTTCAACCATGAGACACGATGTTGGATCGTTGTGGATGTTCACTTTAGACCTGGAAACAAACGTAATTAAGGCCTACTAGTAGGTGCCCCCATAGTAATACCAAGATCGCTGAAAATGCATTGGCCTCAGTTGAAACTGCTCGAGATCCAGGATACCTACCCGTGTCAGCAGCGACCATGGCTAGACCTGTCAGCGCTGTCTAAATATGTAGGTCTCCAACAACGAGACCCGGCCGCCAAAAGAGTCGGATAAGCATTCCCAAGCAGCCTTCATTCACTTCAGGTGGCCCAGCTGTCACTTGTTACAAGAAGGCGCATTCAAATAAGGCTGCAGCGGTGCCGAGTTCGAGGCCAGGTGGTCCGAGGGAACATTCGCACTCCTGGCCATGATCTGCCACTGCGCTCACGAGCGAAGCGAAACAGGGATCTCCATTTGACAACCACGATGATTGCCGAAGATGGCAAAAATTCAAATTCTCCCTCTTCGCAATATCTGTCACATGCTTTACGTATGTCGCCTCAACTCTCCTTTGGAGTCCTCACCGGAAAGGATCCACGTACATGCATATGTAGCGTCGGTATCGCATCAGGGTTGGTCCTGGGACTAGCCCGCAGCCGGGGGACCTGCACCCACACTGGGGCCGGTGGCTTGGCCGATAAAACTTTGCCCGAGTTGAATGACAAGAATTGGGTATTATACGAAACTCACCGGCCACCGACAAAGCAACGCCACTTTAATAATAAGCGTGGTCCTCGTGGCTGAAAGCTCCTCATCCGGTTCGCACCAGCGCTGGTTCGAATGTTGAGCCGAGCGACCCTAATCTCATTACAATTGAAGTGTGTGGGGAAGAGCAGCACATACTCCATGCCAGAATCACTCAGTAGCTCCGATACTGAGTCCAGTAGATCGACTCTGGAGACAGCGGCGCCTAATTAGTAGATGATGATAGTCGGGGACTGATTCTTCGCTCCGTTCTCCTTTGTTTGTCGAGTTGCGTATAAGGTACTCTGGCGCTGCAGCGCTTCCATATCACCAGCGGCATGGGCCGGCAATATACCTGTATAAATTAGTTGGCTAGCTAGGTCCGTAGCTTGATTATACCAGGCATGCGCTCTATGGCACGAGATCTCGCTTCCGCTTTCTCGTGAGGTGGCGATGTGACATCTTTCGGCGGTTCGGTTTGGCTCCGAGCAAACGGTTTAAACGTGCATACGAGGTACCGTGACATCATAGCCAATCGATACCAGTTTACCTGTAGTTGCTAGCAGTCAAACAGACTCTCATAGGCTAATAATCGTGGGGTTACCGTCTCCGCAGGCAATTCTGCATGTTCTTTCCCCTTCCCTTCTCTAACGGCACGTGCAGGAGGTGGTGGCCGGCATACGCATAAAAATTTATTGGTACCTACTGTTCCTAGGTAGTAGATTACGGCGCGTAGTAAACGGTACTTACGTCTGTGTCTTAGGTAAGTAAACCACCATCAATTAATGTGATGGACTGCAGGTGATATGGCAAAGCTCATAGGCCGAATCTTCACAAGTCCCTGAAACTGGCATTGTTTCACCATCAGCATTCTAGGTAACCCTAATAATTCCCCCACACGACTGATCATTCGTGAGCTTCCATTAGCCCCTGCCTCGTGCAGAAAGCCTAAAAAGGCAAAAGCCAAGCAGACTCGTTAAAAAAGGGGCACGAGGGGACTAGGGAGGGGCAAGGGGCTTTATCGTTCCATCGGCCGCGGCCCAGGGACGAATCGGTCCAGGCCCCCACTGTATAGGAAAATTCACCCCTGACCGGCTGGGTATCGACTCTGGAAATGCAGCCTTGGCACCCATTCACTGGAGAACTTCCGTTTTCTGGTACTACGTTACGTAACCTATGTTGTACCTAGCGGACCTAATACGAAAGAGCCCACTTGGACATGTTTCCCGATTAGGTACAGTAGAGGGCTTGAAGCTCCAGCGAGTGGCTGAGTTCGCCTCTGCATTCGCGTTATAGACTCCGGAGGGTTCAAACGGAGTCAAGTTGTAGGCAACCCCTGAGAAAATCTTCAAATGCGCCACCCCGTATGTGTTGCAGCATTTTGTCAACTGAGGTGACATCGTTAGCGGATGCCCAGAGCGGCATCCCTGTCTACAATACCTACGTGCGGTACAGAATGGTGACCTGATTGGCGGCCAAGTGCGACCGAATCGGGCAACCCGCTTAATTGGCCGACAAAGCTTCTTTTCCTTTCTGAGTCTCAGCTTGGACGTCAATTCAGCCTGTAGCCATGACAATGTCTTGAGTTGATGAGATTAATTCCTGTCATTGTAAATCCTCGGACTGGCGCAAGACTCTGAAATCGATATAGGATTTCACTTTGTACGAGTGATCAGCCGTTTCTTGGATATCAAAGTCGGTTGCGCTGAATACCCCTCCCATCCTAAGACAGATTCAGGGGTCCTTGTCTTTTTTTCTCGGTGATCTTCTTGAACCCCACCAAAAGGAATTTCTGGTGCCGGCAATGAAGCCCTTCCAGACCAACCAGTCATTGTCTACGAAGCAAGCCACGAAATCTCGGGTGAGCCTATCATATGTTAGAATTGTTTCCCTTCGTTTCCCCCCTGGCAGGGCCTGCTTCGGAACGCTCACGAATGATCGCCATGGCTAAGCTCTACTGGCTAGTCTCTGTGGCCACTTCCCGCCTGGCTCAGGGATCGGGCAATTTTTATGGGCTCTAAGTAGATCCCCCTAGGAGGTAGGGAGGGAGCCCGGGTTTCTACCCCATTATTGTCATGTCCAATCGGTGCCAACTCGACGGCTGTTCCTGCAGAAGCCAAGGCTAGTCGTCCTGACTATCTCGTCACTGTACGTGACTAGGCCGAGTTGCTGTAATCGTCCTCCATCTTTTGCCCCTTCTTTTCGTTATTATAAGACTGTATCGACAGCCGCTCAAGTCGTTCGTTTCGTTTCTTCTCTCTTCACGCCTGTGGCAGCAGTCTCTACGACACCAGCATCTCTACGAGAGTCCCTCTTTCACTCTTTCAAGGCTAGTCCTTTTCCCGAACCCGTGTTTCTTTGACTTGAACCGCCTGGAGCAGTACTGTCCTTTGAGTCCCATTCAGAAAAGAAACACTTCGATCTCGCTCTCTGTCAACTGATCGTTTAAGCTTTGTTCCCTTGCTAGAAACAAAGCGGTTGAGGTCAGTAAACCCCTCGTCTTTGTCTGCGCATCTATGCTCTCGGGCCGCAACAATAGCTTTGTCCGCCTCGCTGCCTTGTGCTCATCAAGGAGATCGTGAAGAAACACGAAGATGAGACGTTTGTTTCTCAACGCTCCTTTATGAGTTCCAGGGCAAAGAGATGGCATATCCTTTGGGTATTTAAACCCCATGTCTTAACCATGAACTAACTCATTTCTCATCAGACATCACTACAAACATCAGTTTTAGAAGCAACATCAATCTCTTGCTATTCACTTCTTACATCATTTCGAGGTTTCTCGCTGGAACGGAAACATCTCACATTCGACAATATGTACTTCACTAAGACTCTCGCTGCCGCTGGGCTTCTGGCTGTTGCCAATGCTCACATGTTGATGAAGAACCCCGTGCCCTTCCCCTCGCAAGACCTTGCAGGCAATGGCCCCTTGAAGGAGGATGGTAGCGACTTCCCTTGCAAGTACACTGGACCCGATACATACGCCAATGGTGAAGCCAATGTCTATCCTCAGGGCTCGAAGCAGAAGCTTCAGACCATCGGACAGGCTGTTCATGGTGGAGGCAGTTGCCAGATCAGCATCACCTACGACACTGCGCCTACTAAGAACTCGGTCTGGAAAGTCATCCACAGCATTGAGGGTGGCTGCCCAGCAAGGAACGCGGAGGGTAACGCAGGTGACAATGCATATGCTGTAGCTCCCGACGAGTACGAATTCACTATCCCTGACAACATCCCTACTGGGAAGGGCGTCATCGCTTGGACATGGATCAACCGTATTGGTAACCGCGAATTCTACATGAACTGCGGCGCTGTCGAGATCACCGGAAATGGGGGTGACCAGGCTGCGTACGACGCGCTCCCCGATATGGCGGTCATCAACATCGTGGCCGGTGCACCTGAGCCGGATCACGCTGAAGACGTCAAGTTCGCCAACCCGGGCGAGTCCGTCGAGAACAACCTGGGCACGTACGGGATTTGGGACCAACCAGGCGCTCCGGGTGGCGGTGCCGATGCCCCCGACTCTCCTCCGGCCGCAAGCTCGACTGCTGCTGCCGCTCCTAGTGCGACTCTGCCCGGAGGCGTCTTCATTACTGTCGAGCCTAGCGCAACCGCTGCCCCCACATACGCCCCCACGAGCGCTCCTGTCGTCGAGGCCCCGACCACCGTCTCTCCCCCTGCTGCTGCCCCCACCGGTGGTGCTGGCAACGGCGGCTCTGCGGGCGCTCTCACGGGTGCCTGCCCGACCGAGGGTACCTTCAACTGCATCGGCGGCACCTCGTTCCAGCAGTGCGCTAGCGGTGTGTGGAGCGTCGCGACCCCAATGGCTCCCGGCACACAATGTACTCCAGGCCAGTCCGCCAGCATGAGCGTCCTGGCTGCCGGCAAGAAGCGCTCCGCCAGGTGTTTCCGGGCTTAAGCGAACTAGCTGCAATTTGGGGTTGGGGAGGGGAGTCGTCCAAGCTGGATTGGACTGGACATTCTGGGGCATAGGACCAGGCGTTTTTAGGGCTCTATGGAAAACTTCTGTATCACAATCGTTTTTCTGTATATACTTCACGCAACTTTCTTTACATTATACCCGACAATGAAGAAGACCCCGCATTTGGCACATAGTCTGTTTCGTAAACCTAGTGACTTCCTTTTCTGTATGTTGCTCTCGAATACGTAAAAACAATGAGGATCGCTCCTGAGCCACACTGTCAGGTCGTCCTCACCGTACGGTAGCCAATACTAAGGGTGCCGTGATAGACAATTATTCATCTGCATGTAAGCACGCAGGTTGAAAAGAGAAGGAGGGAAATCCCGGCGTGTCATCAAGTTCAACGTAATCAGTTACCGCATCCAAGACTTCTAGTTGCAATGGTATCATGAGCATCTTCGTACACAATCTATCCGTATTTTCTACCTACACCGTCATCCATCAAGCCTTGCGCTTCCCCTTGGGGTCTCGCCGCCTCTCCCAGATCTGCAGGTACGACTCGCCGAGGTACAGCAGCTCCTTCTGTGTCTTCTCGACGAACAAGTCCTGGCACACGACCCACTCGTCGCGCCCCTTGTCGCGGAGCTGGACCTTCCAGGTCTTGCGCTCCTCCCCGGAGTCGGCGACGTCCTCCTTGGCGCGCACGGCCTCGTGCACGACGTTGGCGACAAGGTCGTACCAGACGGGCTCCCCCGGGGGGTGGTCGCGCAGGCTGGGCTCGACGTACGGCGCCACGTCGAGGCCAACGCGCGCGTCGAACGTCACGATGGTCGGGTTGCGCTCCTCGTCGACGAACTTGTTGGCCGAGAAGCGTTTGATGTGGAAGATGAGGTAGGGGGGCAGCGGATGGACGAGGCGGTAACGTACGCGCTGCGCGAGCCGCTCCTGCGCCGTCATGCCATCGTACTTGCTTAGGATCGTTGTCAGCGGCACCTGCGGGATGATGTTGCGCTCGAGTTCGTCCTGGAACAGCGGCGCCGCCGGCAGGTCCAGCGTCAGCAGCAGGAACCGGTTGACGTCAGTCCGGACCTCGGCCGCCTCCTCGAACCGCAGCCGGTCGCCCGTCGCGTCCGCCTTGGCCGTGATCGCCTGCGACTCCATCTTCAGCTTGCCCTGGAAAATCCGCTGGATTATGCTGCTGCCGGGCTTCGTCCTGCTGCCGCCCAGCCCCAGGTGCAGGTTGTTGAGGAACCAGGACAGGAACTCGACGGGGTCTGACTGCGCCGTCAGCGTGAAGCGCTTGTTCGACTTTAGTGAGATCTCCTGCAGCAGCTCGTGCGGCGACACGTGGTTCTTGAAGGCGCGCGGGTTCCATATTTTCCTGAATAGAATGCCGCACCGTTTCACCAGCTCGGGCCGCGATGATAGGTCTTCTAGTAAGAAATAGTTCCGTAGTGGCGCGACGTGCGACAGCGCCTGGACGATGACGTTGAGGTAGTCGTTCTCCTTGATGTTGTTCATCCCCACGAAGCCGGGCGTGTACTCCTTCCCGTCGAGCGTCCAGGCGGTCCGCGGCTTGCGGTCCAGCTCCATGACCTCTTGCCTCGTGTACCGCGGGTCCGATACGTATTTGATGTCGTCCAGAGACTTGCTTTTGACTTCATAGCCCTCGGGCAGGACGTAGACCTTCTGGGTCTCCATGTTGATGAAGACGTGATGGTCATCGTCTAGCGCGTGGAAGTAGGCGTGCGACTTGGGTCCCCTGCCTTGGTAATACTTCCCGCATACTAAACATGCATACACGTTTATATTGGAAAGGCTAATGGAGCATAACTTTTCGAAGTCGAAGTCGAGCACGTTGCGATCTATCGTGTCTAGGTAGAGGTCGTCGTAACCCTCGGTCGGCGCGGATTGTCGTATGGGAGCTTTTACCGGCTCTTCCTCAAAGTCATCTCCTGCATCATCCGCATCGTCGGCAGCATCGCCGTCATAATTCTCGTTGGTATCCGACCTCCCGTCCGGCGTTGAAATGGTGGTCCCATTACCGTTGAACTCTGGGCCATCGTCGAGTCGCGAGCGTTTTGATGCAGGAGAGTCCATCCCCTGCACCTCGTCCAGAGCTTCTGAGGCATGTCTCTTGGACATCTTTAGTACTAACGTGTCGCGCAATCGAAATTTGTCCCGACTAGTCCGTGGGTGTCAATCGAGGCTGCCGAAGCTCAGATGCAAATGTTACGCTGCAAGGCTGGTTGAAAGAACTTTGGGGATTGAAGCTCCAAAAGTTAAAGGTACAAGATGCCGTCAGTCCCTCTGGGCACCTACCTAGTGGTACATTATAGCCCCCACCAAAGTTAAAGCTTGGCATCCTTGCTCGAGTTACCTTGGTGGTTCGGAGTATATGTGTACGATGCAGATACACAGTATACGCACTACCTAGATTCAGCTATGCAATTGCAGGAGATGGAGTCAGAGATATCATATAATGTGTATTCTGAGTAGGTATTCCGGGAAATGATGCAGCTTGCTTTTCAGATGTGTGGAAGAGGGCGAAGTCATGTCTCTTTACAATTCATAGGTCACAGCCACTAATACACATGTCTGTTGCTGCCAATTGAGCCCCATGTCTAGGTCTCGAATTTATCTCTACGGGAGGGTATCATATGTTTTGTTTATCGCTTAATCAATCAATCAATCAATCAATCAGCAGTCCCGTACTTCATTTCAACACCTGCTTTAGCTTCGACCCTTTTGCTCTGCTCGGCGTCGACTCCCCACCAAAGGGCGTTCGTGGTGTACTTCCTCCACTCCCCCCTATCTTGCTCCAAAGCCGCTGGGCCGCAGGAGTCAGGCCTCCACTGACGCGAGGACTGCTTGGGAACTTCGGCACAGGCGTTTTATCAACTCTCCCTGTCATGCCAACCTTGGAAGACATCCGCTTAGACTGAGATATCCTATCAACCATCCGGTGATGCAGCGCCTCCCGTTTGCTCTGCTCTTTAATAATAAAGGGATTTGGCGTCACATCGCCGGGGCCTAAGTCGATCTTGGGTGCCGGAGGTTGTTCATACTCCGGCTCCTCATCATCCACAAAGGCGTACCCATTCACCCTCGGAGTTTCGTTGCCCACCGATGTCGAGTTTGCATCGCTCCCTGACCTCCTTCCTGCTATAGCATCTCGTACTGCAGATAATGACGGTGAAGGCGGTACCGATTCATCCTCGCTAATCTTTGGTATCGGCATCCTCGTGTTTTGATAGTTGACACCTTTAGGTCCAGCCCTGGATTCGGCTTCTGCCCTCTGGACCGTAGTCTCCATCACGTCCTCTATGCCGTCGGGCGTGAACATTAATTCGTTGTTCGGCTTCGACTCCCATGTATCCGCTTGAGCAGGCCGCTCGTCTCTATGCTTAATCGCCAGTCTGTCCTTCTTGTGCCCATCGTCCGTAAGGCTCCGCGTCTCCATCAATTTCGCCTCGACTTGTTTCTGCTTCAGCTGCATTTTCGATGGTAGCTTGTTGCCCGTCCATAACCACGCGTATTTCTCAGCTCTCTTGGAATTCTGCTTGTCCAGCAGCTTGTAGAAACTTTCGTTGTCCTCGCTCGTGTATTTGGATTGAAAAGCGCCCAAGCTCATGTTGATGTCGACGTCGACTTTCTCTTCCGTGCTTGTTTTCACAGACTCGGCTGACACAGATACGGGAGTGTCCCCAGCGAAATTCCTCGGTGTTTGTGCGCCGGGCGCCAGCGACGTTCCCCTCCTTGCTCGATGGCGGCCAGGAGTCATCACTTGCTGCAGTCGTCGACTCACGCTTGATATCCATGCCGGATCTTTGGATTCCAGGGCGTCCAGGTACTCCTGCTGCGTTTCGCTCTCAAGAAGGCCCGGGAAGAAATCTCTAGCGATGATCTGCGACAATGCTTCCGTGTAGCTATCTTCGTCGATGACCTTCTTTGGCCTCTTTATACGTTTCGTCGGTGGGGGTGGGGGCATCAGCTCTAAATCGTTCCTTTTACGAACGAGAGCTGAAGAGGTTGTGACATCCGACTCCATTTTGTGTGCTGCTGCCGTGTCCCTATGTTGGATTGCGTCTTCGAGAGGGATGAAGGAAGATGGAACAAGAAACTGCGGAAGGCGATGAAATTTGGGCCATTACGTATTCTGGCGAATGATCGGGTAACACTTGCCAGCAGCTGCTAACAGCTTACGGCCTGAAACGCTACAAGCCTCAATCTCTGGGGGCGCTAAGTTAGCGCGGGCGCTTAGTATCCCAATCACACATTGCAACAAGCGCGCAATTCTCTGATTACCACGCTTGCCGCATCTGAAGTATGGATCCTGTTTCTTACCAAATGTTCTCTTTAGTCAATCTGATAATGCAACGACTCCGCAACGAGATGCTGATACAATGTTGTGAATACGAAATATCACTCTTTCGACACTAGGCGGACAGTCCACCCTCATATTATCAGCTATATACCTAGAATCTACTGCTGCCCGTACTGGTTCCTACCGCCTGACGCAGGCGGTTTCCGCAGTAGCTTCGCCGAATCATGCGGCGACAAACTTCGCTAGCTGCCAATCCCGATGTGGACGGCCCCCCGTCGGGCGCTTGGTAGAGCTCTGGTCCCGCTTGATGTTGGCAGACCCCAGAAACGCATACAATTTTGATATCACCAACAGACTCTCCAAGGAGGTCGATCTGATATGGGTGGCCAATCATTGAAAGGGATACAGACACATCGTTATGGGGCTGCCGTTTTTGAAGTCTACCTCTGTAGCCGAGACGCAACCTCTTCAGGTCTAGCTTTTCTCGTACAGTTTCAGGGCATGCTCGCGATTAACTAGTCTATGGTGGATCTATATGAAGGAGCTTGCCTCCGGCTATGGTCAGTTGCCCTCGACTGTCTCTTATGCTTACATAACTTGTGCCAATCTCTTATTGGTATCTAATTCACCCCTATGTCGGTTTCCAGAGCTCACCAGCCAGATATAACTACCTCTCAATCCGAAAGCGGCCCAGACCAAAACCGCATCTCTCTCGAAACTGTTAGTAGTCAACATGATGCCTCGACCGGGACAGAAAGGCGCTGGTTCCCTTTGGGAACGAAGCGCCAACCGAGGGAGGTTGACTCAAGTAGGTCCCCGTCAAATTATGGCTCCTTAAGGTTCGATGCTGACGCGAGTATGATCCATAGAAGGTAACGGCTGGAAGCCCTGGTCAATAAGGACACCTTCACTGGTGATGACCATTGCGGTCACAGTTACGTTAGCTGGCTTGATTGAGACCCTGGCTCAAATAAGTCAAAGCTACGGAGCCTTGACAACAGTGGACTCCCCCGGCGGGTTTTCATCTATTACTACTTTCAGCTATTTATACCTGCCGACGATCATAGCCGTCATATATGGTTTGGCCTGGAGCTGGATCGATTTGGATATCGAACGATGTAAGCACTCAATAGAGTTGGATACTAGTTCCCCATTAATCCCCGATTCCTACAGTACAGCCATGGTTGGAGTTGTCCCGGCCCGACGGTGCAACAGCATCAAACTCCTTACTACTTGACTACCCTTTCGGATTTACACTTTTCGTCCCATTCACAGCGGCTCGCAGAAGGTGAGCACTCCTTTGACAACCTTCACCCAGAGTTTCCACATACAAGTACAATATCTACTGCACCTTCAACTTTGCTGGCTGACACGCCCCAGACATTGGCCAGTGTTCATATCTGGGTTGATCATAGTGATCGTCTTCTACGCCCTTACGCCCCTACAGTCCGCGATATTTGCTACAGAGCCGGTAACACTGATAAATGAAATGCCCTTCAAGCCTCCTCTTAAACTAGCGCCTATTTCGGAACAAAGTACGCGTATCGACCTAGAAGTCTTAACAAACGGGTACGCCGTGACATGGCTAGAACAAGAGTTACCGCCATTCACCACACCCGAATATGCGCTGCTCCCGGTAGAAAGTCAAGAGTCTATAGTTGGGTCGGGGACGGATACTAATTTCACTGTCGCCACCACGAAGCTTTCAACAAGCCTATCTTGCTCACCTGGAACTCTCGAAATGGAAAATTCACCATCTGCTGGTATCACCAACAACCTGGATTGCAAGGCATTTGTTAGCCATAATGCCTTTGGGGCAGCAGCGGCAATGCTCTACGTTGGCTATCATGGCAGTGCATATGCCGATCCAGGCCTTGAAAGTAGTATTTGCACTACCGGCTCTAGTCATCAACTCCTCATTGCCTGGTCTTCTATCGGGTCGAACGCCATGGATCCACACCTAACAGCATTGTTCTGCGAAACCCGGTACTGGAAACAGGATGTCTCGGTCACGATTTCAGCCGACAGTTTGAAGCCTCAGGATGAGACCTTGGCAGCGCTAGGCCCTCCTGAAGTCCTTACCGAAAACGAGTTCAATTCGACGGCTTTCGAGTTTTTGCTGAACAACGGTGTTCCGGCCGACTTCGAACTGGGCTATTGGAAAAACACATCATTCTTCCAACTCGTCGATACAGCGTGGCGCGTTGCTGACTACCCTTTATCGGGCCGCGTCAAACCAATGGTAGGGTTTGCCCTTGGCGGGCATCCCTTACCACTTGAAAAGTACGGCAATGAGACGGAGTTAGTAGTAGCGTTCGAGAAAGCTCATCAATTACTATTCTCTGTGGCTATTAATCGCATCCTTCAAGATCAAGCACCAGAAAGTGGACTTATGGGCTCCGTTTCTTCCATCCGCTATGGGCTGGTCGTGAGTAGGACGTTGGCGGCGGTCGTTGAGGGACTATTGCTGCTTGTCGCTGTACTCGGATCGTTCCTCCTATACCTATGTCGCCGAAGTCCCAGCCACCTGGACTCGGATCCCGGCTCCATCGAGGCCCTTCTCAACATGGTCCGAAATAGCCAAGACACAAAATATATCTTCTGTGATAAGGACTTCACGGACGAGAAGGGTCTGCGGCAGGGCTTGGACACTTTTAGGTTCTCGCTGAGAGAGGCAACGAATGACTCTAGCCCGACGCTCGAAGCAACGGTAACGGACCAAGAGGAAAGCATTCTAATTGGCCAAGTCTTACGTGGTCATTACAACCCAGAAAAGCCGATGGCCCTACAGCCAGGCACCGGCGTTCTCTTTGTCTTCACGATGGCATCGGTGATTGCATTGCTATGTTATCTCAGGCGAGTAGAAATCGCCCAAGGAGGTGCGTACATCCGGTATTCGTAGCCGTTCTCTTACCTAACTTGAGCCCAAGGCCTCGCTCGACTTTCCGACCAGTTTGAGGTCCAACAGATAATGGAGAGCTATCTTCCTATCGCCTTCGCGACATTAATCGCACCCGTTTGGGTTCTACTGACCCGTTTAATATGCGTAACGCAGCCATTCAGAGACTTGTACCACCAGCACAGCAAGCCTTCCCAGTCAATATCAACACGCTATACAACGGTTCCACCGCAGCTCGCTATCTGGAAGGCCTTGAAGAACCGGCACTATATTCTGGCCCTGGCATGCTCGACTTCTATCCTTGCTAACGTTCTGACTGTTGGGATGGGCGGCCTTTTCAACGAGCGACTAGTCACGGTTAATCAAACGACACAGTTTCGACAACCTTTTGCGTTCTCTATCAGCAACAATTCATTTGAAAGTTTTTGGAATCGTATACTCACCAATTCTAATCCATACACCGACCACTTCTTCGTCACCATGGCCAATATGTTGTATGGCACGCCACTACCCCCCTGGCTCACAGAGGAATTCTTCTTTCCGCCCCTCATCCGCGAAGATATGGTAGACTCCACGTCTGGTTACTTCACAGCCAAAACCCGGGGCTTTGGCGTCCTACCTTCATGTTCGCCGCTCCTATCACCCGATCTCAGTTTGACCAAGAAGGCTGTCGATGGATCCCCGATAAAATGCCATACGTCGCCCATACCTCGGTACGAGAACCATTTTCGACCGTTGGATGGACCTATTGCACTAGAAGTCCAGGGCTTTATGTCATCTTCAAACGATCCAGACAATGCCTATCCTACCGCCCCATGCAACGGAGTTTTCATAATGGGGTGGGGACGGAGTATAGCATCGAACGGCACATCGAAAGGGGTCACGAATTCAAGTTTCCTCGCATGCGAGCCTGTCGTTATTTCAAGGTTCTTCGAGGTGGCCATTGATCATGAGGGGCATGTGCTAAGCGCCGAGTTATTGGACGAGACCAATGAGACTTCCTACGAACTGGATCCGGCAAGTGTCGCAAATCTCACTTGGCAGACGAATTACTTCCTTCAACAGTATAATAGTGAATGGCACAGCGATGTACGGACGCAAGATTGGATGCATTATCTTCTCAAGATTTTGGATGACGATAACGCTGCCTTGGTCAACCCATTGGAGGATATCCCTGACCCGCAGGTTTTGATTCCTCAGATTGAACGCGTGTACAAACAGACATTCGCTGCGTTGCTTTACACCCTTCCCCAGATATTTGACGAATACGAACAGGGTGGTCCCCTGGTGGCTGGGAAAGGAGAGACCACCGAGACACGCCTGTTCATAGTACGAGGTGCTTTCATAATCAGCACGCTCATATTGGCGATCGACATCATTACGGCGATTTTTATCTACTGGCGCGGTACAATGGTCTACTTGCCTAGGATGCCTACGACCATTGCCTCTCTATTAGGCTACACCGCAGCCAGCCGTGTCGCAAGCGAGGGATGGAGGAGCCTACGAAATGGAAAAGAAGCAGTGCCGTCTACTTTCAGTTTCGGCCACTACATTGGCTTTGATGGAAAGGCTCACCTAGGCATCGATGTTGATCCACATGTTGTCCCAGTGGACCTGCAAGCGTTGAAGCGAGGGGATACAAGAGTTTCAGATTCTACGGTCAGCAAACTCCGGCGGTACCCGAGAAGACCAACACACAATGAAGTGTGGCTCTAGAATAAACAGATATAGACTTATTAGTCACGAACATAACGATGTTTTCCATGTCAATTTGAAAAAATTAAAAATATAAATATAAAAAAGTGTAACTCAGCTATATCCCATATAAGCCAGATAAGATGGCAGCCTAACATATTCAAGAGCGAATCTAGCTTGGCTTAACTCGCGGGCGGAACGTGCTAAGGACCCCTGGGAGAGCAAATCGTCAAACTCTGAGTCTCTTCGCATAAGCATGTGGTGTTGTAACCCACGAAGACTGTTCTATAGAGCAGCACGAGTGAATAACAACGTCTGATTCGTATAGTCTATGAGCGGAGCGACGTTTACTGTAGTTGCAACGCGTAGCTGCGAGTAAAGGGGGAGAAGCTGCCCCCCTAAGACTAGCTGGATGCCGAGTTCGACAGCCGCTAAGTGGTTGACGAAGGGCGAGAATACTCTCGAGGCGAAAAGGCGTCATACATTACGTTATTGAATACCACATCGAGAGTTGCGGTGCCGAGCCCGCATCCGGAAGCTTGAATAGCCGCGTCCGAAGCGGTGGTAAGGCAGGTCTCCCCTACCCACGACGTCACAGTGCCTCATATGTTGTTTGCTTAAGCTGTCCGTGCGCGACATGGCCTCTTCAGTCTGCAAGCCGCGGTCCAGACAGAGATATGCACTATGTGTCCACAACAACGGGAATGTAGTGGTTGAGGGGGGGGGGGGGGGGGGGGGGGGGGGG
>QJOA01000479.1:0-51213 GCA_004155915.1 Monosporascus sp. CRB-9-2
TATGTGGCCCTAGGATTGCAAGGACAAAGGAGCTGAAGCCTATATGTGGCTGCTCCCCCACCCCCAGTTGTAGGACAGAAATCAAGCAACCAAGTTCCCTCCCCAACCTAGACTGAATTGCAACACATTTGCCCACAATAAATATGTTTTTATAATCGTCGGCAGATTTATAAAAATACGTTCCCTTATATTCGTAATAAATATATTACGAAAAATTTAGTTAATATTTTCGTTTTTAATATATACTGCTTATATAATATTTGGGTTACGACAATATCCGATCGGAATACCTAATTTATTTTAGGTTTTAAAAAATTTAAATTAATATTTAAAGGTTACGATGCGCATTTTAATAATATATTATTTATAAACCAACGGCTAAACCGAACTATTTAACGTAATAATAAAATAATATTTCCGAACTTATTTTTTTATTAAAACGATTAAATAAATTGATTCTTTTTAATTTAATTCGTTAATAATAATTACGTATCGGAAATTGTTAACATATTATTATTTTTCGCTAATTACGGCTTTTATTTTATTATAAAGACGGAACCGTTACTTTCGGCAATCGTTTTTAAAACGATAAAGTAATAAAATAAATATAATATAATAATATATTATACGAATAAATTAAAGTAAATTTTTAAAGGAGTTAAAATTTTAGTAACAAAATTATAAAATAAATATATAAAATAAATAAACCGATACGGTTTTAACCTTAATATTTTTACCAAAACAATATGTATAAATAAATATACGTTATATAAAGTCCGGTAAATTTAATAATAATTTTAACGATAAATAAATAAATTTTTTATTATTATTAAAATATACCTCTAGGTCGTTATTGTACGGTTATTAACGTATTATAAATTATTTCCAGTTTTTTATGCTTTTTCTAGTTTAAAATACGTTTACAGAAAACGTTATCGTTACGGATAATTAAAGTTAAAAAGGTGTTAATAACATTTTAAAAAATTTTAAATTTTAAAAACTTCTAATAAAACTTTTGATATAAAATTAAATAATTATATTTATACTGTTTTATTTAAAACCCAGTTAAAAATTAATAGAATTATAATTCTAATATAATAAAATTACATAGAAATAATCCTAATAAGCTAGAACATTTTTATTAATTTAAAACTTCACAATACATTATTAAAAATGGCCAAATTAAACGGAAAAGACGGAATATAAAACGTAAATATATAATTTTCGTAAAAGAAACGTAAAAAAAGTAAAGAGATTTCATTTAACCGGCGCGGCGATAATAAAATAATAGCTATTATGGTTTGCTAAATTACAAAAAAAAAAAAAAAAAAAATTATAAGTGTTACGGCCATTATATGCAGCAGAACGCTGCTTTATTAGCAAGCTATAGACAAAGATGCCAAGGTAAAAAAAAGAAGGAAAAAGGAAGAGAATAGCCACTTATACGATAGACCTAAATAGGCCAAAGGTCACGCTATTATTAGCTGTATAAAAGTGGGGTCTAACGTGCTTTAGCTACTAATACCGTTATATTACCTCCTTTTAAAAATTTGTATACGAGCGGAGAAAGTATTTAAGTTAAAAATTAGCTAGCTATTTAATTAACCGGTCGTACCGTTTCTTTCTTATTACCTTTACTTCTAATATTTTATTATTGTTTTATTAAAACTTTTAAGTTATTAAATTTACCGTTTTTTAAAGCCGGGCGCGTATAATCGAAAATGCGGCGATTAATAAAATAATATAACCGGGCGCGAATAATTATAAACGCGGCGTATTAAATTAAAAATAGGGGTACATAATAAAAGTTACGGCCGTTAATTAGAGTTGAAAATTTTAATATTTTTTTAAGTAAAAGTAAATTTTTTTAATTTTTTAATTTTCGGTATATCGTTATTTGCCGGTCGGTTAGGTTTAGGTTTTAAGGTTTAATAATTTAATATTTTCGTAAATAAGTTTTCGGGTTAAGTCCGGATATATATTATTTTTTATATATTTAAACTTTCTTAATAAGTAAATTTTTATATCCCTTAAATCTGGTTTTATACGTTATTTTATATCATTATACCTCGACGGTGGAGTACTTTATTTATTAATTATTAAGTTAACAAAATAACATTTATTAATCGTTTAGTTTAGCGAAAATAATAACTTTAGAATAATATTACTGTTATTATATGCAACAAAACGCTAGTTTATTAACAAATTGTAAATAAAGATTTTAAAGTAAAAAAAGAAAAAAAAAGAATAACTATTTATATAATAAACCTAAATAGGTCAAAGGCTGCGTTGTTATTAGCTGTATAAAAGTGGGGTTTGACGTGCCCCAGTTACCAATGCCGTTATATTATCCCCTCCTAAAAACTTGCATACAAACGAAAAAAGTATTTAAGTTAAAAGTTAACCAGCTATGTAACCGACCGATTATACCGTTTTTTCCTTATTATCTTTACTTTTAATATTTTATTATTATTTTATTAAAACTTTTAAATTATTAAATTTACCGTTTTTTAAGACTGGGCGTGTATAATTAAAAATATAACAATTAACGGGATAATTTAACCGGGTGTAAATAATCGTAAACGTAACATATTAAATCGTAACCGGATACGCGTAATAAAAATTACAGTTATTAATTAAGGTTAAAAATATTAATACCTCCGTAAATAAGCGTAAATTCTTTTAATCTTTTTATTTTCGATATGTTAACGTTTGACGGTCGGTCGGGTCTAGGTTTTAAAATTTAATATTTTAATATTTTTTTAAGCAAATTTTTGGATTAAGTCCAAATATATATCGTTTTTTACATATCCGAATTTTTTTAATAGGCAGAATCCTTATACCCGCCAAGTCTAGTTTTATACGTTATTTTATATCGTTATACCTCGCCGGTAAAATACCTTATTTATTTATTATTAAATTAAAAAAATAATTTTTATTAATCGTCTGGTTTAATGATACCGTATTTATTAATCGTTCGGTTTAACGAAAATAATAACCTTAAAATAATGTTACGGTTATTATATATAACAAAACGCTGGTTTACTAACAAGCTATAAACAAAGATTCTAAAATGAAAAAAGGAAGGAAAAAGGAAAAAAATGGCCACTTATACGGCAGACCTCAATAGGCCAAGGGCTGCGCTGCCATTAACTGTACAAAAGTGGGGTCTGACGTGCCCCAGCTGCCAGTGCCGTCACAATAAGTACAAGCTTTACTAATATTATAAATACCGGAATTATACACGAGGTAATAAGATAACAATATGCCAAAATATCGACCATATAATATCCGCGTAACTTATAAAAGGAAATATAACGTATCGATAATTTAAAAATGACTAAAAGTCGTTAAGGTATAGGGGAAACGATGCCATATCGGCAGCCGCCTATATAAAACCTAGGCCTAAAATATTCGTAACGAGCATTTTTATTTTTAAAAATACGCTTAATTAAAGCTTATAATTAATAACTTTGGTCATTAAATATTAAGCAATATTTAATTATTTTTAAAAAAAGATTGATTTAAACGTTAATTTAATAATATTATATTAATAATATAATACCGTGACGTATATTTCGTAGTATACTTATAACGTTACTAATAAGGCAAATATAATATATTTATATAAAAATATAATGAATAGTTATTTAAACAAAACAATCAAAAATCTTTTTTTAAAAGAAGTTTTAATGACGTAATCTGAGTTACAAAATATAATTAACTTTCTTTTTGGTACCTGTCGTACCGAAGACAAAACGGTACATCTTTTTAACCGCCTGAAAAAGGGTATATAGGCTGAAAACCGCGCTATAAATTTCGAAACGAAAATTATTATCGGATTCGTAAACTTTGCTACCGTTCGTATTAAAAATAATGTCGTTATCGATATCGCAGTTAATATTAAAATAATAATTAACTTATTCGAACGAAACTTTAAAATTTAAAAAATTATTTTAAATACTTTTTACCGGTTAAATATTTTAAAATTAACGATACGGATATGTTACGGTGCTATAAAAATTATATTATAACGCGTCAAAATTTATCAATTAAGAAACGTTTCGGCGTTTAATATAAAGCATGTATTTATTAGTAACAACGAACCTAAAATAGTAACGAAATACCCGCATATAATTCTCCGCATGATCGTAATTAAAAATAATATAACGGAAATATATTATATAAAAACGTTTAAGATATACGTGTATAACGTAAATAATATTAGGTCGAAAAAGTATCGTATTAAAAAAAAAAGAATATCGTAAAGCGGTAATCGGAACCAACGAAAAGGTAACGGAAAATGGACGGAATATAAACGTTACGGTATTATTTTGGTAATAATATAACGTTTTTAAAAGAAAAAAAAACAAAGTTTTAAAAAAGGTTTAATATTTATATAACGGAAATAATAGAAGACGGCAGCAAAATTTATATACGCGTTAATAACGCTTATGGCGTAACGATATTAATACCCCGTTTTCGGACCCGGTATTTTATCTTATATTTCGGCGTAATATTCCGATAACGGCTATATAACGTTTATACAACGTGCGCGTAACGTTACCTTTATAACCTACCAGACCTGTAAACACGTTGCAAAAGGTTTACGGTTCGAATCCGAAATAAAGCGGTTTACGTTATATAATTTTCTTAGAAGTAATTAGGGATAACTGGTTTAAGAAAGAGGAGCTATTATTATGGCATTAATATTGCGGCTTAATTAAGTAGTTATAACGCTATATAGATATAGTCGTTCCGCGCTTTTAAGATAATTTCCTTCTTCTTCCTTCGGATAATAATAGAATACTTTACCCAGCCTCTAAAAACGATTGGCGCTGTGATAGGATAATTATCGTAAAAAGGTTTAAAGAAAAAAACAAAAATGTAATATTTACGATATACCCGAATATAATACGCGTATTTGTAAAAAAGTCATAAAAATATTTTATAATAAAAAGTCCGATTAGTTTAAATTAATTTATTATAGTATAATTAATCCGTTTTATATAATACGTATTCTATTTTTTTAAAATGTTTATTTTTAATCCTTTACAGTTTTTTTAAATCTAGTTCGTTTCGCGTAATGAAAGGTTTTTTTTTCTAAATTAACAAATAATTTTATATAATAATAATATATAATCTTTTATTATAAAATTAACTGTTTAAAGTATTTTTATGAGCGAATTACCCTAATAACTTTTAATCTTTTTATATAAATATCGTTTTTATTTTATTACTTTACCAATATTTTTAAGATTCTTCTCGGCGGTAAAATGGAACTGGCAGAGGTTAATGGAAAAACAGTTAATATAAAAATAATTAAAGAAACCTTTAATTCGGAAAAAACGGTGTTAAAACCGAATAAAATATGCTTAATGTTACGAATTTATATTTAATATTATCGGACGTTATAATAGTTTAAAACGCGTCGTAAAGGCCGACAAGGAAATTTTTTTTAAGGATGTAAGTATAATAACGTTATATTAGATTTTTGATATAATACAAATAAACGCGCTTAAAAATAAAATAAATAAAATATACCAAAAAGTTAAAACTGATATAAAAAATACGCGGATATATAAAACGTAATAATATTATTATTAACGTAATACTTTTCGAATTTTATTAAGTAAAAACTTTCGTAACGGTCGAGAATAAGGAAACGTTTTAAACTTTTTATACGCGTTGGAATATATTTATTAAAATATTAAATTATTCGAAATTTGCTTTATTTATTACTTAATTATTATTATTTAATGTGATATTTTAATCTGTTATTAATATTAAATTGTTATAGTAATAGAATTTAAAGTACCTTTTTGTGATTATAATAATAAATAACGGTACAATTTAACTTTAAAATTTAATAATTTATATCATTATAATTTATTCTTCATTTTCTTATTACGTTTATTTAAATCTTTTCCGTTTTTTAGTATTTATAATTATTATATTCAGTTTTATATAAAGTTTTATTAAAAACTCAGTTTCGTTAAAGTTATAAATACCTTTTATAATACCGTATTTTATAATTATAACTTTAATAAACTTGAATTATTTACGAAATATTTTTAAATTTTAAATAAAATCCGTTAATAATTAATTTTTCGATTTAAACGCTTTTAAACTTCTTGTTTTGCCGTTTAATAAAGTTCGACGCTTAATTAACTTTTGTTAGGGATTGCAGTAGTCTGGGCTCGCCTGACAGGCGCCTCGACTACTTATATCTTCTAGTCCCCAGTAGTTTCTGATAGTAGACGATCATCAAGACTTACACCTTTACACAGTTATACGTATCCACTACATGGCTACTTATGACACGCAAAGAGCACTAAGTCTGACATTGCTATTATTCATTATTTCCTCGTCATCTATATCTTTGCCTCCGGAATCCCTAACAACTTTAACACATTTTATTACGCGTTAAATTAGTAATATATGAGCTAAATGTTAACCATATTAAAGCCGTATCAAAAACGATCGCGTTTTTAAATTAAAAATTTTGTCGATAATCGATATTCTTCCGGTTAACGTTAATTCTTAGGAAAAATAAATAAAATTAGCTCGGGCGCGTTTACCGGTCGTACGGTATGCTAAAGGAAAAGATAGAACTTTATAAATAAAACTAATTTTTTTATAATTAAGTTCCGGGTTTCGTTTTTTAATTCAAATAGCTATGTTTATTTTCGCTTTTTTTTATAAGTTTTTTTATAATGTTAATATTAACAGCTGAGCAATTAAAGATTTATAGTTAAAATAGCTAAAAAAATGTTACGGATACATATATGTTATGCGTGTTTGTATAAAACGTTAATTTAAATAAAAATATATAAAATAATTCTTAAGGTAAAAATAAAGAAACTTTAAAAAATAAATAGTTATTTAAATGTTACGTAAAATATTAAAGCTATAACCTTAATGATATTTATCCGTTATTTCTATTTCTTAAAAGATTTAAATAACGCCTTAAAATTTAATGTTTTAATTTGTTTTGTTAAACGTACAATAATATTAATACCTTTTTTAATTAATCGTCTTGAGATTTCATTAAGTTTTTAATTTTCGAATATTTTATTTTCAAAAATAAACTAATAAGTTATTAATTTACAAAAACTTAAATATATTAAATAAATAAAACTGGTAAAGGTTTTGTCGGTAATAACTAGCTTTCGTTTTGATTTTGTTAACTTGCCGTTTTAATTTTAATTTTAGCCTTTACCTTTGTCGAATTCTTAAACTCTTTTTATAAAAACACTAATTAATTAATTTTATATTTTATTAATAATTTATAAACATTTATTTCTTTTTTAAAATCCAGATCGTTTATATTTTCGAACGTAATGATAAGCGTGTTTTAAACAACTTTCGTACGGATGTGTTTAAATCATAAAAAAAATTAATTCTTAAATTATGTTATTATTTCGAAATATTTTAAAACATTATAATTAATTTATTTTCGATAAACTATTTTAAAACTTATAATTTAATAATTAAAAATATTGTTAATAATAATTTTTAAACCATTTACGAAATATTATATATTATTAATCTTTTTAATATTGTTATTTTATACGTTTTATATAATTATTTCTTATTAAGTTCTTTATACTGCGACATTCTTTAAAAGTTTAATAAATAACTCTATAATTATTCGATATTTCTTTTTCGTTTCCGACTTTCATTCTTTTAATAAATAATACAGGTTTTCTTTAAAGCGTTATATTGTTCGCTAAAAACATTAACTAATCTATATATTATAGATTAATAATTAAAAATTATCGAAAATAAAATTTGATTCGTTAACTTCTTAATATTTCTTTAAATATTCTTAATATTTTTTATTTTCGTCTACGTATATAATGTAATTCGTGTCATAATTAAGTTTACTTTCGATAATTATTTTTATTACGAAATAAAGCTTTCCGTTAATCTTTACTTATTTTAAAAAAAATTTAATATAACGGTTATACAACTGGCGGTAATTTCGATCGAAATATCTTAAATAATTTGCGGATTAGCTTCTGTTAGGGTAATTTTCGAACGTTGGCTTTATAGGTTAAATAAGCCTTGGTAATTTTTGATCCGGGTTTATATAATCCTCTAAATTTAAGGCTGTTAATTTTTTATCCGGATTTATATAGTTCTATAAATCTAAGGCTGTTGCTTTGGTTTAGAATTCGTTTTCTTACTACTTTTAATATTTAAAAGCTAAATGAATCGTCTTTTCTTTAATAGCTTTAATATTATAACTAAAAGTCGTTTATCGTTATAATCGTAATATCGGTATTAAATAAAACTAAGACTCCTAATTGTTAAATATAAGCGTATATTCTGTATTAAGATTAAAATGGTTATTGTTGTATTAATTATGTAGCCCTTGGACCGTGTCGGCCGGGGCTTATACTGGTAAATATAGCTAATGTAGTTCCCACCTAAGCCACAGGTAATCTCCATGGCGTTCTAGCTTAGAACCCCTGATATCAATAGTTATCTAACAATATCACGTAACTAGATTGTATTAAAATGCGGCACGCGTTATAAAACACCTGCAACTTATCATGCAATATAACATAACTGATATCTCCTATATCTAACATTACGCAACAATTTGACTCACTAAAATCAGGCCCTATTTTTGATGTTAGGGCTACGCCGCAGGCGCAGCCGTAGCTAAAGCCGAAGGCTTTATATAACGGCTATGGGCTTAAACAACTATTAAACCTAGTTATAGAGTTTATGTTGGTAATGGTATCGTGGGAATCTGAACAATAAGGTGATAATCACGTCTGGTAATAGCAGATAACCGTAGGTAATCTGGGTAACCAAATTATAATTATAAGCTGGTACTATTTAAGCTCTGAAAATAATAAACGTATATATATTTATCTTAGTTCGAAATATTCGAACTGGTTCGATCTATTTATAATGGTTAAATCTCGTTAAGCCCGTTAAGCCTATCAAGTCCCTTACTCGACTGACTTGAAACGTTAAGCCTTATTTTTTTATTAAACCTATTAAATTAATTATATAATCTCAAACCCTTTATCAGAAATATTTATATATTTTTCGACCGTTGAATAATAAACTAAATCCTTAAAATATAATAAAAAAAAATTCAAAATTTTACACTTAAAAATTAATTTATTTATTATATCGTTTAATAAATAACTTTTTCTTTTTACAAGTTAATTATTATATTTAATTAAATTAAAAAAAATTATTGTAAACGTAATAACGCTTTAATTTCATCAGAATAAATTAATTGATTTTATTTAAAAACGAAATTTATAAAACTTACTTTAACTTTAAACAATATTTTCATTTTATTAAATACATTAATTCTTATAATTTTTTCAATCTTTCCAAATTAAAATATCGGAAGTTAATAATTTAAAAAGAACGATTAAAATTTAAAAACATTTTATTAAAAAGATTATTCAAGGTTTAATAATACCTTAATAAATTATTTAATTGGTTAACACGGTTACGGAATTAAAAAGAATTATTACGAAAACGTAAAATCGAAATATTACGGCGGAAAATTTAAAGTACGAAAATAATAGAAAGATTTAAACGTTTAAAACGGAAATAAAGGTAATTAAAAATTAAAATAATTACATCCGTATAAATTACTTTTTTATTAATTAATTTAATATTAAAAGAACGGATTAAGTACCGTTAAATAACGTAAACTAAAAATTAATTTTAACTGTTCCGGCATTATTAATAAAAGTTTTTTAAAAAAACGTGAAATATTTATAAAGTCTTTCCCAAATTTTTAAATATTTTCGGAATTTAAATATATTTTTCATTTAATTATGTACTAAATAAATCCGTTGTATTTCCCTTTATCTAATATTTTCTTTATCTTATAAATTAATATGTTTTTTATAACCCTTTATTGTTCGTTTTATATTAATTTTAATCGTATTTACTGCTAATTCGAAAAACGAAAATTAAAAACTAAATAAAACTTAATTTTCGGTAATAATTTTAATTTGTAATTAATTTCTAAAAATTTATTAATAATTTTATATAAAAAATATAATTAAAATTAAATTCTTTATTAAGTTACTTAATTTAAATATGTTTAATAATTAAATAAATTATTTCTTTCTTCGAAAAAATTAATTTCTTTGACTTTTTTTAATTATAATATTTATTTATTTAATTACGTACAAATTTAAATTCTGTTATTATATCTCTATATAATTACTTTAATTCTTTTAATATCAAAACTATTTTAACGTTAGTTAATCTTTCCTATAAATCTTTATAAACTTTTAATATAAAATTAAAATTAATAATTATTAGTATTATTTTAATACTTTCGTAATAATTAATATTATAAATTAATTATACAATTAATAACTTTTTAATTTAATCATTTTCCTTATAATTAGTGTAATATTGTAAATATATTTTAACGTTTAATTAATCTTTTCCGTTTATTCATATATTTACGGTTTAAATATGTTAAGTAATTCATAATTTAGTTTAAGTTAAGTTATTAACCTTTATTAAACTTTTAAAATGAAAATTATGGCTTTATTTAATATTATTTCCGTTAAAAATCCATAAATACTTAAAATATATTTAAGCAAAATATATATAAATTATTTTATATCCGTATTTTCGTTATAAAATAAAAAATAAAACGATTTCGTAAATGAATTAATAATTACTAAAGTTTTATCGTAATATATTTTTATAGCTGGATTTTTTAATATAAAAAAATAAATAATAAAAATAAATATAATAAAATTTTATAATCACTTTATAATTGGTAATAATTATAACTTTCCGTAAAACTTATACCGTTATATTTTTACCTTAACGCAAATATTATATTATCGTATTACTTTATATACGGTTAATTTTATTTTAGTAAATAATATATCCGTTATAAACGTTTTAAGGTTTTATAAATCCCTAAGTATTTACATAATTAATATTTATATACATCTGGTATTAAGTTTTTTTAAAACTTTTTTGGTATTTAAATTTTATTTATTCGTTACTGCTTAAATAGGTTATTATTATATTATTATATCCGTTAATATATATTAATTAAAAAGTTTTTATTATAAATACTTTTCGCATATTATATCGAAAATTATTTATTATGTCTTAATTTTAAATTTTTTTTTTAGGTTAAACTACTTCTGAAATACGTTTATTCTGCCATTTTTTAATTCATTACAATAAATAATAACGTAATTAAATTTATAAAGATATTTTATATAACGTATTTATTTTCCGATTAGTTTTCGTATTATAAAAAAAGTATATAATATTTTTGTAATCCGTATATAACTGAATTTAATATATATTATTTTTAAAATAATATTTAAAATTTTTAAAACTGTTAACGATAACTAAATTTTTTTTATAAGGTAATTTAGCTTAACTTTATATAATTTATAAAAATAAGAAGTAATAAAGGAAAAGTTTCCTTAATCGTTTTAATATTTAACCATTATTTTTAAAACGTAATCCAAAAGGTTAGTTTTTAATTTAATTAATTATTTTAAATTATATATAGTTAATATTCATTTATTAATTTAGGCGTCCTTAATTTATTTAAAGGTTTTTTATTTTGTTTTGTATTTATTCAAATTATTTCTTTTTAATGCGCTTTATTTATATTATGAATGTTTTATTAAAGTTACGTATAAATCTTTTATAATAGTTACCAAATTTAAAAAAATACCTATATTCTTTAACCTTAATAAGTTATATTTATTTTTTAATTATTTCGAATTTTTTTAAATTCATTTTACTATACTTAAGAGTAATAATATATTTTAAATATTTTATCTTTTATACATAAAAAATGATTTTTTTAGCGTTAATTAAAAAATCAGTATTTTATAAGGTTTATCAACCGTCATAGATATATTTTATAAGTTTTTTCTTTTTACTTTTCGAATAAATTGAGATGTCGTTAAGGTAATATATAACGAAAATATTTAAATATTTTCGTGATAGGTAATTAATTATTTGCTAGAAAGTTGTCGGTACGTTTGTAAGTTTAAAAGGTATAATAAAATATTCGAAAAATCCGTATTTAGTTTTAAAATCTATGTTTTATTTATTACTTAACTTAATTAATATTTAATTATATTTTTCATTTAAGTTTAAAGATATAAATTATCTAGTTTTATATAAATAATTTTTGATTTTGGTAATTAATAATAAGGTTCTATTTTTAATAATAATATTGTTAAGTTATTTATAATCGATAATAAATCGTAATCTTTTATTTTCTTTTGGTACGAAATATATTAAATATTTTTTAATAGTTTAAAACGTTATATATAACTTTCTTTTTAATTTATTTGCGCAATATTTACGTAATATCCTCAATTCTATTTAATTCAAGTTCTAAATGAAGTAAAAAGTAATTTTATTACTATTTTTAAAAGTTATTTCGTAATTTTATCTCTTATAAAGTAATAATTTTCTTTTAAGTTTCTTTTTAAAATAGCTATTTATATTTATAATATTTTCATCTTATTTTAATTATTTATTCCGGTAATTATTCGGACTTTAATAATAGGTCGCTTTTTATTTCCCGAAATCGTATTTTAAGGTTTATAATAATACGCTGTATTTTTTTAATATCCTTTTTGCTTATTATATATTTATGTTTTCAAGTAATAAAATTTTTATTATATTCTTATAATTGTATTTCTTAATTTTATTAATCGAACATTAAAATTTTACGTTAGTTATATTTTACGTATTAATAAAAAATAGAACTAAATTTATTTAATGAATTTTTTAATCGATAATTAAATTATATTATTTTAAATATAATAACCCAAAAATCATGTCGTCATTTTTTATTAAGATAATATCGAAATTAATAAATTTCTTTTTTCGACGAAAATTTCAAGGTAATTAATTTTACGTTTAATTTATCCGTTATCGGAACTAAATATTTAATTTTAGGTATTTTCGACGTTATAAAATCTTATTTTATTTTATGATAATAATTAAAATTTATTTATTATTTTTAAAACGACATAAATTCTTTATATAATTCCGTAGTTTATCAATACGCTATATAATTTTTTTTAAATCGTATTTATATTATAATAAATTTTTTTCCTGTTGTTTTTATCGTGTATAAAACCTTTTTAAGGTATTATTATTTACTTTTATTTTTTCTGCCAGCTTAAAACTTTATTATAAATAACGTTAACTTTTTAACTTATTTTCGAATTTTATAATTCGTTTTAAAAAATTATTCGTTTAATTTTTGCAGTTATTATAGGTATTTATTTTATCGGTATAATATAGCTTTTAAAGCGGCAATTTGTTTTTAAAAAATTCCCTTAATAATAAATTTTAATTTTAAAATCTCATTCTTATTTAAAAAAAATTAAATTCTTTCTTAACAAACGTATCGTTTTATTCGGTTTTCGGTAAACGTTAACTAAAACTATAAATCGTAATCATTTTTTATAATAGTTTTCTATGACTTTTTACACTAAAAACTTTACGTTTAATAATTATATTAATTATAATAATAAAGAAGATTTTTTATACGTTTAAACCTTTTTCTAATTAATTTTTAAATATTATTAATTAATTAATTTCGTCCTAGGTTATTATTTTTTATGCCTGTTAATACCATTTTTGGTTTTTTGAATTATCGTTAATTTAATAATTAAAAATAAAACGTTATCGTTAGGTTTATATAATCCGTTATATAATATATTTTTTTTATAATTTTCGTATATTTCGCATTAATATCCTTTATAATTAACGGCATAAAACTTTCGGTACCGATCGGGCTTTTTTAGTTATAAATTTCTCTCTTAATTTCGATCTTTTTTAATTTAAACGTTAAATATTATTTAATCGTTTATTATTATCATTATTATAATCAAAAAAAAATTTAAATTTTTAGCATTACTTTATTAACGTTAATTTAATAAAAATGATTTCTTTAACTATTATTTACAATTATTTTTCAATCTTTTTTAATCCTTATTATATTTTCAATAAAATGTTATAATTATATCGAACGTAAATTATATTAATCGTTTTTTATTATTAATTTCCTTCCGGTATTAGCTTTCGAAAGCTAGAATTGTTTATCTTAATTATTTTTAATTTTTATATTATCTTATAATATATTTTTTATTTTCCGTAATTATAATAAATAATTAAGCCTTTTTTAAATATATTACTCCTTAATTATATAAAATTTAAATATATTTCATAGAAATTTAAAAATGAATTACGTTTTTTTTAAATAATTTTAAAATCACTTAATTTTAAAATAATTCTTTTTACAAAAATTTTTTAAATTATCAGGTCTCAATCTTTACGGCTTCGGTAATATATTTATTAAAGTTTATAATCCGGTCCTTTTAATTAATTTATTTTCAACGTTTTCTTTATTTTTTATAATATATAATAAGTATAATATTATTTTTATTATTTCCGTATTTAATTTTAATAATTAAACTTTTAAATCTTATAATATATTTAACCGTTAATCCTTTTTATTATAATGAAACAAGTGTTTAAAATACGTTTTATTTTTCGTTTAAATTAATAAAATTATTTTAGAATTTATTTTCGCAATTAATATTTCGGCCTTAAATTAATTTTTAAATGCTTTAACTTTATTTTTATATTTAATAATATTGTTTTAAAGTTATTAAATAATATTACTCGTAATATTAGTTAATATAATAATAATATTAAATATTATTTAGAATTTAATTATATTAACAAACTAAAATTTAGAATACATATTTATATTAATTTTCTTTTATTATTAAACTTAATTATATAATAAAATAATAATTAAAATAATTAAATTACAACTAAAAATTAATATCATTTAAATTATAAAAATAATAAACGTATATATATTTATTTTAGTTCGAAATATTCGAACTGGTTCGATTTATTTATAATAATTAAGTTCCGTTAAGCCCGTCGAGCCCGTTAATTGCCTCAGCTTGCTCAGGCCTTTGCTGGTTCGTTTTCCAATTCTTTTTTAATATACCGTTGTATTACGCTAAGACTTAACCAATTAAATCTCATATTCCTGTAACGAGCTAATAAGGCCTAAGTATTAGTTTTAGAAAATAGGTTTCGTTTTCGGTACCGTTATCAAAATTATTAACTTTCCGTTTATATCTTTTAAAAAATCAAAAAATTTTAAAGTTCCGTAACCAAATTAAGCCCGATAAGTATATAACCTTATATACGCGTCGAATAAATGCTAATATACATATAAGAATTTTTTCTAATCTTTTCGACGGCAATTACAGTTAATATAGCCAAGTTTAAATCTAGGAAATGGGCGACCATAACGCTTTTATGGCTACGACAGCATAACCATCGGTCGCGTTATTATGTACCGGGCTTCCCTAATATATTCTATATGTGAAAAGTCCGTATATTAATTTTTCGGCCGTACGAGTTATGGTTATTACGTTACAGCCATAAAAAGGTTAAAGTTAACTAGGTCCGAAACGCCTTTATAATTACGATAACATAACTATCGGCCCCGTTATTATATACCGGGCTTCTTTAATATATTTTATATAAAAGAAATTCGTATATTAATTCTTTCGGCCGTACGGATTATGGTTATTATATCGCAGCTATAAATAGGTTAAGATTAACCAGGTCTGGAACGCCCTTATAGTTGTAATAATATAACCATTAAGCGCCTTATTATGTACCGGATTTTCTTAATATATTTTGTATAAAAAAATCCGTATATTAATTTTTTTGGCCGTATAGATTATAGTTATTATATCGTAATTCTAAAAAGGTTAAAATTAACCAGGCCTAAAACGCCCTTTTAATTACGACGTAATAATTATAATCTGTATTAGTAAAAAAATAATTAAATAAACTTTTTTTATATTAAGTTACCCTTAAAAAACTTATAGCAAAATATTATATATCATGATTACGTCATCGTAATTAAAAAGGCATTCGGGCCGAAAAGTTTGCCGATAACCAGAATTTTAACTTAATTTTTTAATATTTTTATTAATTTAACCCCGATCGAAAAATTATGTATATAATTAGGAAATTTTTTAAAGTTATATATAATAAAGTTTTATTTTATTTTATTAAATATTTTTATCGTTATTATATTTATAAATTTTTAAGATAAATTTCCGAAAATATATATAAAAGTGCCGTTACGGCGCTTAATATTTTGCACCGTATCATCAGGCCCTATTTTTGAGGTTCGTGATTTCTGTGGGCCTTTCTGTGGGTCGGTACTTAGAGCTACATGTTTTTGAGGAAGCCCTAGCCACAACCTCAAAAATAGGGCCTGATTTTAGTGAGGTAAATGTCAGATAAGTAGCAGGCTAAGATTTTGCCCTTAAAAAATAGATAAGCTTATCCCAGATGATCTTTTGGTGCAGTGGCTACGCGACAATATTCAAAAGGGCTTTACGTCGCTCACTTCCAGATAAGATCTCTTAATGGTTGACCTTATAATATATTATTCTTCAGCCATATATGCTTCTGTGTGTGGTGTCAGGGTGTTCTAAAATGCGTCATTTATCTTGCTGTGTAGTTGTCTTAGACTACCAAATAGGTGGCGAACTTTGATTGAAACCGGGTGTAAGCTTCATGTCGACTATGAGCTGAAGTATATAGCTCAATCTCAGTGCCCTAAATTCGTGACGACTATGTCTTTTAATAGGAAATTGTCAGCGAATCCGCGTCAGGATCAACTACAACTATCTGCCCAAATTCTGTCACCGTTGCCCACTCATCGGTGAATTAAGATACAACGGTTTAGCGATTTTGAGGCTGGAAGCCTGCTATATGAAAGCACATCAAACTGGTTCACAAGACACCTCCATCTGCAGCAGCATGTTCTCGGTTTTGAAGTCCTCTCCAGCAGACTTGCCTCGTTTCTTCATGGCCGGGGCCACCACTAAAAGCACTTCCTGATTGGCTTCTGAGGGCTTCTCCCCCTTCTCCAGCTCCATTGTTGTCGAATCAAACTTGATCTGAGTCTCCTTACCCCCAAATACCCAGAACACTCGAGCAACCTGCCTACTGAGTTCTCTATCGAGCGTCAATGCGTCGTCAAGAATCCTAAGGAGCTCTTGGTCATATCCGTCATCATAAAACCTTAAAACGGGATCTATAACCCGGCGAATCCTTTCAAGGACGGCGGATTTATGTTCTTCACGGTGCTTGCAAACTTCAGACCCCTCTTCCATGTTCACCGCGTCTAAGATCAGCCCTGTTGTTGTGGCACTCCACATCTGATATTTGCGTTCCGCCTCAGGATTGGGGCAAGATCCTGGATCTGCCTTAGATTGATGTTCTTTCATAATAAATTTCAGTATTTGATCTTCTCCATGTTGGGCACTTCTTGGCTACACTCACTGGGTCTTAGGATGCTACACAAATTCCAGACGTGGTCAGACGCATTTCCAGCCCATCGAAACTCGTCGAAGATTTCACCAACAAGGATCCTCCACAGAAATGCCTGGACGATACTGGGACACTTCGTTGGGGAATGGAGGTACACTTCGTAGCCGTTACTTCCCGGCGTGGTGAGTTGCATGTACTTTTTAAGGTACCCGGTTTTCTCCATTTTCACTTTCTGGCGGATATCACCTCCGAAGTACTGGATGGCGAAATTTCGAATGTTGTATCTCAACTGTGTTGCTAAGTCGATCAGGTAGCGGTCTGTGATTTGATAGAATCCCTGGCCCTGCGCTCGGAGCTTGTTCAGCTCGCTGGCAGCCTGTTTCCAGCGCTTACGGATGTCCTCCAACTCGATGTTTCTCTGACTCAACTCATTCTCTGCCTTTTTCCGACTTCCTCGCTCTTCTTCCAGCATCTTCTGTAACTCTTGAAACTCCTCAGAAGGCGCCTGGGAACGAAGGGCTTCCAATTCATCGATCCTTGCTTTCAACTCGGACTCGCATTTGATCCACCGTTCCTTTTCGCCCAGATAAATTGTGCGCAAATCTTGACAAGATACATTTGGGGAAGGACCAGTATCAGCTTGAGCTTCAAGAGTGTTGTCGATTGCAGTCGATGGTGAGGTAGGCCGTCCCATCAGACCCTTTTTGGGTGATGTTGACCTTGTACGAGGACTTCCTACTTCGATGCTGACGCTCTGGGATGCGGAATCGACAAGGATCTTCGTGGTGCCCGAGCCAGTCCCAAAGCGCTGCTGCCCTTTCCCATGCTGGTCAATGACCTCGCGCAGTGACCCTTTCGGAGCGCTTCCCGAGCGACCGAATCCCGACTCTTTGCGTGGGGGATTCAGAGATCCAGGACGACCCTGACAGCGCGGCGGTTCCGCTCGGTCCACCATGACGATGTCAGTGTCACTTTCAAGGCTCTGATCTGGAAGCTCTGGGCTGCCGTGGCTCTGATATGGTTGTTGAGTCGACATTAGGACCTTGTCGTGCTGGTGTGTCGTTCTTAATCAGTTAACTCTCGCAGAGAAAAAGTCTTTCAAACAATCCAATACAGCGTGCAAAACAGTGTAGGGCGATTTCTCTTCTCTAACTTAATTGCCCTCCAAGCCCCACGCTTGCCGAAATACCAAGCTACCACCACCATCCCGATGTAATAAGCCCACGTTTCCCGGCAAGGCTGTAAAGAACACGGCATAATGTGACAAGTCGCATGCATGATTGTCAGCCACGAATGTGATAAAGATGCACCTAGCCAAGAAAGATCTTCAGCTACTTAAAAATAAAGCATTTTTGTAAGCCACCGGCAGGAAAAGGTTTCATGTTTTCAGCTTGCAGCGCGTCGCATCATAAACGGGCCAATTAAAGAAATGGCCAAACCTGCCTGAGTCGCAGTCAGCGTCTACGTGGCATGGCATTATTGTCTAGGAGGTTGAAAGCGATGCATCGTACATGAGCCGATTAAACAAATGGCAAACCTCCCTGAGTCGCAGTCAGGGTCTACGTAGGGCGAGGGAATATCCTTTAACCCACAGACACGTGGGGTTCCTCGGGTAGCTTCGAAAACTCACGGGGGACCCATGGGTATTTTCGACTACCCATGCATACGCACGCTAACAACTTTGCCGAAAACGACGCCGATAATTTGCCTCACTAAATCAGGTCATATTTTTGAGGTTGGGGCTGCGCCGCAGGCGCAGCCGTGGCTAGAGCCTTCGGCTCTAGAAGTACCTTCAAGGGGTAAATGTATCAACTAAACGTTATTAAAAAATTCTTTACAAAAATAACAAAACCTTAAAAATAAGGCCTAATAATTTAATATAAAAATTTTACCTATTTATTAACAAGTTTATAAATTATTAAAAATTATTAAAAAGAAAATTTTAAATATAATATTATTTTAATATTATATATTTTATAATTATAAAAAGTTAATTTAAAATTAAATTTTTTGTAATTTTATATATATATATAACTTTAATTAAAACCGAATTATTAATATTAATTAAGTTAAATAATTAAGAACTTATTTAATAATATATTATAACTTTATATTTTTTTATTAATATAATAATAATATAATCTTATAAATTAAAAGAATATTATATAAAATTTTATAATATTGATATAAATATTTAATTAAATCCGAAAAATATATTAAACGGTTTAAAATATAACGTTTATTTTTATTTTATAATTCTGTTATTTTTTTATAATTATAAACGTTATTAACTTATACGTTAACGTTAAATATATAACCGATTATTTTATAAAAATTTTGCATTATCGATTTATTCGTTTTATATTAAATATTATATTTAATAAATAAAACTGTATTTTTTTTAAAAAAAAAGTGAATTAATACGGTAAATAAGTTAATTTTTAAAAAGTTTAAGATTCTTTTTATTATTTAAACCTTTTTTATTAATTAATTTAATTATTAATAAAATTTACCGAAAAATAACGGGTTTTTATATTAATAATATTATATTAAAATTTTCTCTTAATATTTACCGTTATAAAAAAGGTTATTTTAAAAATATTAGTACGTATAATTATTAAATAATATAATTATATTATTTTCGATTTTAAATAAATATTAAAGAACTAATTTTTAGTTATTGTAAATAATTTTATTATCGAACGATAATATAAATCAATTATTATTAATAAAGTATATTTATTATCGGAATAAAAAAAAATTCGATTTAAAATTTATTTATAGCTATAATTTATTGAAATATAGTTGTAAAGCGGAAATCCGGCGGTTTAATATTAACCATTCCGAAATTAATATTAAAATTTTTTTATATTTAAAGATTAACGCTATAATTAAATATATTTAAACTTTTTTAATAATTAATATATTTAAGTTATAATGTATTAACGTTAAAAATTAATTAAAAATTTTATGTATTACTATTAGAATTATTATTTATAATAATAATAACGCGGAATTTATATATATCTATAATTATTTATTTAAAATTTTAATAAACCGAAATATTTATTAAAGGTTATAAAAAAACGATTAAGTATTATAACGCCGAAATACCTTTCGAAAACCAAGTTTTTATATTCGACAAATTAAAATAACTTCATAATTTTCTTTATATCGTAATATTTATCGTTACTTTTAAATCAGGTATAAATATTCCGCATATTAATTAAACAATGCAATAAAAAATTCCGAAAAGACTTTCGCTGAAGAATTTATGGTAACGATTTGGTCGAACGATTGGCGGTTATAAACGATTAAATATAATTAATTATAAATAAGTTATAATATTTATACTGTATTAAGCGTTTAATAAATATAAAATCGAGCCGTTTATTATAAAAAAATTTAAATCGCGAAAAAACTCTATATCCGGCGGGTTAAGAATTGCATTATTTTTAAACTAGATAATTACCGTAAATTTTAAAAATAATTTTAATTATAATAATTAGAACTAGAAAAAACGGATATGTAAAAACGTTTAAGTTATTATTATTACGAAACCGTCTCGTTTTTAATCTTGCTTTATATAACGGATATCTTTTTATAAGTATATAATTATTTTATTTAAAAGCTTAACTTAGTTAAAAATTAGCCTTTTTATAAATTATTAACTTTCGTTTAAGATAATATAAATTATATTAATATTAAGAAATAAATTTTCCAGCGGACGGTAAAATTTAAGCCTTTGTCCGAAGATTATAAGCTTAATATATAATATATTATAATATCTACGTATAAAGGAGTTTTAATTAATAAAAGTTATAAATTTTTTTTAAAGTTTATATATTACCAGCTTATTCCGTATTGTTTTTTTGTAATATTTGAACTAAACGGTAAAGTCGAACATTAAACCGTATAATCGATTAAAATCGTCGTAAAAGTTTAATTCCGAATAAAATTTCCGAATCATATATTTTTTCGTCGGGGTTTATAAAATATTATCGTACGTATACGTATATTTAATTTTTTTTCAAAATTGCGCGGTAAAATTTAAAAAGTTCTAATTTATAATATTCTTTTTTTAAAAAAAAGGCATAATAACGTAGCGTATTCGAGTTTTAATTAATAAACTTTTTTCAAATTTAAAAATAATAAAAAATTTAACTGAAAATTAAAATAATACTAAGAATAAATTATAACGTAAAGAATTATAGAAATATAATTATAATTATAAATAACGTGGAATTAATAAATTATTACAAATTTTAGATTTTTTTTAAAAAAAAAAATATAAAAAACGGAAATTAATATCCAAGTTTTTTTAGTTTATCACGGAGATTTGAGATGTAATTAATTAATTTTTAACGTTATAAAGCGGTACTTAAGTGACTTTAAAAAAGAGCTAGCAAGGCCTGATCTAGCTGAAGTAATCGATAACTACCTCACTACAATCAGGCCGATAGTTTGAAGGTGCAGCTACGCATGCGGCGTACTATGGTATCAGGCAAAATATTTCGCACCTGGTCAGGTACCAGTGAATCACACTAGTAACCACGGCCATACAAATTTGGTATAGCTTAAATATTTGTTAACCCCAGGTACATGCGAACAGTTGCAGCCCTTTTGCAGCTTCTAATCTAAGGTAGGTTATTACTAGGTAGGTCTCCTAACCTATATAAAACCTACATAAACTTACAAAAAATACAAAACCTTCAAAACGCGATCTGATAGCGAAATGTAAAATTTTAGTCTTAATTAGCAGGTTCGCATATAAATTCTTTAAAATCCCTATCAAAAGATTTCAAATAACGATTTACAAAAAATCATTATTAAATAAGAAAAAATACGGTTATATATAACTTTAAAAAGGCTTTTTAACGGTATATATAATTTCCTGACCAGGGCTTATTCGGTAAGAATATTAACAAATAGAATAAAAAATCTTATTTAATAAATATTATAAACTAGAACACTCTTATGGCTACGACGTAATAATTACAATCCGTACGGGTAAAAAAACAGCTGGACGGGCTTTTTCCATATTAAATTACACTTAAAAGGCTTATGGCGAAGCGCTATATATGGTGGTTGCGTTGTTATAGCTGAAGGAGCGTTTCGGACCTAGTTAATAGTTATTAACCTTAATTTTTATATGGCTGCGACGTAATAACTACAACTCGTACGGTCGAAAAATTGATATCCGGACTTTTTTCCATACAGAATATATTAAGGAAGCCCGGTGTATAATGACGGGACCGATGGTTGTGCTGTCGCAGCTATGAGGGCGTTACGGTCGCTCATTTCCCAAACTTAAACTTGGCTATATTAGCTGCAATTGCTAATGAAAAAAATTGAAGAAATTTCGTATATGTACATTAACATATATCCGACGCGTACATGAAATATCGAACTTATCAAAGATAAATTGGTTACGTAATAAATATTTCTTTATTATCAATAAATCAAAGAAATTAGGAGGAAATCTGCCAGTTGGAGTGTGATTTGCCTTAGCAATCTCAGGTCTTTGCTGGCTCGTTTTCCAATTTTTTTTAATGTATTGTTGTATTACGCTAAAAATTAACCAATTAAATTCCATATCCCCGTAAAGAGCCACCGAGGCCTGAGTGTTATGACCAACCAAGCTTGGCTTATTGGCAGACGGTCGGAGGTTGAGTAGATAGTCTCCGACGCAAGACTTTAAGTCACGTAATATAGTTACCTCACTAAAATCAGGCTCTATTTTTGAGGTTGTAGCTGCGCCTACGGCGCAGCCGTAGCTAGTTCCAAAAGCATGTAGCTCTAAGTACCGACCCACAAAAGGACCCACAGAAATCACGAACCTTAAAAATAGGGCCTAATAATATGGTACAAAATATTAGGCGCCATATCGGTATTTTTATATAACTTTTCGAAATTTATTTTAAAATTTTATAAATATAATAACGATAATATATTTAATAAAAAAAACCTTTTTATTTTATATATAATTTTAAAAAGGGTTTTTATATATATATATAATTTTTGGGTTAAAATTAAATAAATAAAAATATGTAAGAAAAATTAAAGTTTTAATTATTAGCAAACGTTTTATTCGAAACGTTTTTTTAAATATAATAACGTAATTATTATTTATAATATTTTATTAAAAATTGTTTAAAGGTAAATTTAAAAAAAAACCGTTTAATTATTTTTTTATTTATAAAAATTATAATTATTATATTATAATTAAAAAAACCTTTCGGATTTAATTAAGCTTAACCTTTTTATAATTATAACGTAATAATTATAACCCGTACGATTTAAAAAATTAATATACGGATTTGTTTTATATAAAATATATTAAGGAAGTCCGGTACATAATAACGCGGCCGATGGTTATATTGTCGTAACTATAAGAGCGTTCCAGACCTGGTTAACCTTAACCTTTTTATAGCTGCGACGTAATAATTATAACTCGTACGGCCGAAAAGATTGATATACGGACTTTTCCCATACAGAATATATTAGGGAAGCCCGGTGTATAATAACGGAGCCGATGGTTATGCTGTCGCAGCCATGAAAACTTTGCGGTCGCCCATTTCCCAGACTTAAACTTGGCTATATTACCTGTAATTGCCGTCGAAAAAAATTAAAAAAATTCCTTTATATATATTAACTTTTATTAAAGGCGTATATAAAGTTATAAACTTATCGGGCTTAATTTGGTTACATAACTTTAAATTTTTAAATTATTTTGGTAACGATACTAAAAACGAAACTTATTTTCTGAAACTAACACTTAGGCCTCGCTGGCTCGTTACGGGAATATGGGATTTGATTGGTTAATTTTTAGCGTGCTAGAACAGTATATTAAAAAAGAATTAGAAACGAGCTAGCAGAGGCCTAAGCTAGCTGAGGCAAGTAATATGGATCCGAATGCATTCCCGGATCTAAGAGGATTTATGCATTTAGGAGGTATGGATCTGAGAGGATCTCCGGATTTATAGGGATCCAGTTTATATATACGGTATAGACCCGAAAGAATGAACGGATCCAAACGGATCCTGATTAAAATATATACGTTCGTTATTTTTATAGCTTAAATAATACTAGCTTATAATAATAATTAATGACCTAAATTACTTACGATTATCTGTTATTACTAAACGTAATTATTATCTTATTACTTACATTCCCACGATATTACTGCTAACATAAACCGTACGACTAGGTTTAATAGTTTGTTAAGCCTATAGCCGTCATACTAAGTGTTAGTTTCAAAAATTGGGTCTCGTTTTGGGCGTCGCCATTAAAATTATCAACTTTTTTTTTTTTTTTTTTTAAAATTTAAAGATTTAAATAAAAAAGTTATTATACAACAAGATTAAATCCGATAAGTATGTAACTTTATATATACGTCGAATAAAAGCTAATATATATATAGAAATTTTATCAATTCTTTTCGATGGCAATTATAGCTAATATAGCCAAGTTTAGATTTAGGAAACAGGTAATCGTAACGCTCTTATGGCTGCGATAGCACAACCATCGATCGCATCATTATATACCGAACTTCCCTAGTATATTCTGTATAAGAAAAGTCCGTATATTAATTTTTTTCGGCTGTACGGGCCATGGTTATTACGTCGTAACCATATGAAGGTTAAGATTGGCTAGGTCTAAAAAGCCCCTTTAGCTGCGACGTAATAACCATAATCCGTATGGGTAAAAGAATAATTAAACGGGTTTTTTCTATATTAAATTACTTTTAATAAGGCTTATAATAAAATATTATATATAATAATTATATTATCGTAATTAAAAAGGCGTTTTAAATAAAAAATAGATCGGTAATAAAATTTTTAATTTTCTTTTTTATATATTTAATAATTTAATCCCGATTAAAAATTATATTAATAAATACCAACTCTTAGTAAAGATTTATATAAATAATATTTTTTTATTTCATCAAATATTGGTGTTATAATTATATTTGTAAGTTTTTAAAATAAATTTTCGAAAATTTATCGATATAGCGTTCAATATTTCGTACCGTGTTATCAGGCCCTATTTTTAAGGTTCGTAATTTCTGTAAGGCTTTTTGTAGGTCGGTACTCAGAGCAATATATTTTTGAAAGCTCTAGCAACGGCTGCGTCGTAGGCGCAGCTATAATCTCAAAAATAGCGCCTGATTTTAATGAGGTAAAGTGTGATCGATAAAGCTCTTAGAGGCACGAATTAGTAGCCTAATGGCCTATTAACCACTATTTCTTCGCAGAAAAGACTTAGATAAAACCTTAAAAACCGAATCTAGCCTATTTTAAGTTTAATTTTCGTAATGATTATCGTAAATAAGGGTTTTATACTTGAAATAATATAACTTCTCGTTTAAAATTATTGGAATCCATAAAATAATTTAAATTAATAATAAATATTAACGAAAAAACCATTTTTCAACAATTAGTATTAATAATTACTTAAAAAGTACTATAACGTCCTACACCACCTTACCGAATGCACTACCTTACCGGATGGTTTTTAGCACTCCGCAACAACAAATTTAAATAACTTAATAATAATATATCGCATTAATTTAAATTAATCGGATTTTTTTTCGCTAAACGTATTTATAACTTCGTTACAAATATACGCATTATGCCCGGTCTTGCCGTAAAAGTTACATTTCCGTTCCTTTGTTTTAACTTTTTTGTAATATTTTTTCCAGTTACTATTAACTAGGTTTTTTTATTACCCCTTTCTTTTTAGGCTAAAAAAGCTTATCTTTTTTATATAATAAATGTTCCTTTTTTCACAAAAAAACGTTTATTTTCTATTTTGCGCCGTTTATTTAAAATATAATTTATTTCGCATAATTTAACGTTTTTTTCCAGGAAAGAAACGGTTTTATATAATAACAATATATAACGTTTTGTTATAAAACTAGCCGAGTTAAATAATTTTATTAACGAATTACTTTAATAATCTTTAATCTTTTTTTATAAATATCGTTTTTATTTTATTACTTTAGGGATATTTTTAAAGGTTTTTACGGAAAGTAAAATAAACCCGGCAAAGGTTAACGGGAAAAGGGTCGGCGTAAATACAACTAGAAAAATTTTTAATTCGGAAAAAATAATATTAAAATCGAATAAAACAAAATTAACTTTTACGAGTCTAAATTTAATATTATCGGACGTTATAATAACTTAAAACGCGCTATAAAAATTAGCAAGAAAATCTTTTTTAGTAATATAGGTATAATAATATCGTATTAAGTTTTCTATATATTACGAATAAACGCGTTTTAAAATAAAGAAATAAAATATATTAAAAAGTCAAAACCGATACAAAGAATACGCGGCTATATAAAGCGTAATAATATTATTATTAACGCAATATCTTTTAAATTTTATTAAATAATAACTTTCGTAATCGTCGAAGATAAAAAAAACGATTCGAACTTTTCGTACGTATTTAAATATATTTATTAAAATGCTGGATTTATTTCAAACTTAATTTATTTATGATTTAATTATTATTCTTTAATGTAATTTTTAATTAGTTAATAATAAATTATCGCGGTATTAAGGTATTAGGTAATTCTTTATTATGATAATAAATAACGGTATAATTTAATTTTGGAAATTAATAATTTGGATAATTATAATTTATTTTTTATTTGCTTATTATACTTATTTAGGTTTTTACTTTCTTTGGTACTGGTAATTATTATACCCGTTATTATAAAAAGTTTTATTAAAAATTTAATTTCGTCGAAGTTATAAATATTTTTTTCTATAATGCCGTATTTTGCAATTATAACCCGAATAAATTCGAACTATTTAAAAAATATCTTTAGATTTACGGATAAAACCCGTTAATAATCGATCTTCCGATTTAAACGTATTCAAAAAACTTTTTACCGTTTAACAAATCTTGATACCTAATTAACTTTAACGTAATCCGTAATATATTAAGCTAATATTATATTAGCCATATTTTAATATACTGAAGCCGGATAAGAAATGTCCGTATATTTAGGTTAAGGATTCGGTCGATAATCGATCTTTTTTCGGTCGGCTTTAACTTTTGCGAATTTAAGATAATATCGGTTCGGAAAAGTTTGCCGCAATATTATTTATTTAAGGTAAATTAAGTTATTTTATACATAAAACTAAATATCGTATAATTAAGTTTTAGGTTTCGTTTTTTAACCTAAATGGTTAAGTTTATTCGTACGTTTTTTATAAGCCGTTTTATATTATTAATAATAAGAAATAAATAATTAAAGTTAGGTAATTAAAATGTATTAAAAGTTATCCGATAAGGTGGTGCATCCGGTAAGGTAGTATAGGACGTTATTTATTTTATATAGCTGTTACATAATAAATTTACTAACTTAAAGTTATATTTATTATTATATATTACGGCCAGCATCGATATAGCATAATAGCTGATTTATTGGCGCTATAAACGAAGATCCTAAGCTAAAGAAAAAAAGAAAAGAAAGGCAGAGTTGTAAAGTGCGCAAAGATCTACAAATGTCCCCACTTTCTATGTAGCAGGTAGCTAGGTTATATGGCAGCTGTCAGCCTTATATAACGGTTATCAGCCTGAAGGTTTAATCTTAATAACTGTCGTTATATTACTCTTTTTAAAAAATTTATATATAATTAAAAAAATATATATAAGTTTTTATTAATTATAAATTCCATTTTTTTTATTAATTCGGCTCTCATTTTTGCGGCCTTATTATTATTAAAATAATTTTCGTTAATTTTATTGATAACCGTTACACGTATTTATTTTTATAAACGGACCGGTAATTTAGGTACTTTAAAATATTAAGTATAAAACCGTTTTATTATAATCAAAAAAGCTTTTTAAAGTTATTTATAAAATATTATATTTCTTTAAAATTATAAACTTTTTATTTAGCTTAATATTATATAATTTTTTATAACGTCCGTTAAATTTTAATTCATCGGTTTATTTTATTTCCAATTTTGATTTATCGTTAATTTTTTGGATAATAATAATATTTAAATTTTAAAAGGTTTTATTTATTATAAATTTAATAAATAATCGGTATTTACGTTACGAAATTCTTTTTACGAAAAAGAATTCTATTACCGATTTTAAAACCGGCTAGGTAACGTTTTTATGTTTTAAATGCGGTTTTTTTCGTAAACGTTTAAACGTTTTTAATTTGTTTAATAAATATTAACGTTCGTTAAATTAAATCGGGTTTTATTTTTATTATAATTAACTTTAATTAAAATAAATTCCGGATGTTTTTATTTAATATAAGCTTAAACGGAATTATATTAATCAACGAATATTATAATAGATTATGCGCAAAATTTAATGCCGGTATATATATATTTTAATTATTTTAATATTTATAAATATAAAAACATAAATATTAATTTAATTTTTAATTTATAAATTGGATAATATTTGAAATTTATAAGGATGAAAAGTTTTCGTAATAATATTTTATACCGGTAAATTCGTTTAATTTAATTAAAAATTAAAAGATAAATTATTTTATATTATTATTAATTTAAATAATAAATATTTTCCAAAAAACGATATAAATATCGATAATCTAGGTTAATTAAGGTTTAACGGTATTAATTTCTTTATTTAATAAGGTTATTATAATTTTATAAAACTTATCGATAAACGTTTATATATAAATATAACCGTAATAATTTTTCGGCATATTTTTTCCGTCGACGACGAGGTAATCTTAAATATTATTCGGAATAAGCAAAAGGTAAAGAAGTTCCGGGGTTTTGTTTTAAGGCGTTTTGTTCTAACGGTAATCGTAATAATTCCGGATATATCATTAAATATTTTGCTTAAGCCGGAATGAGGTATATTTCGATATTAATATTTTAATTATTTTATTTTAATTAAAATAAGTAAATATTTTGAGTACGTAAGTTTTATAAATAAGTAAGGTACGGAAAAAGATATAGCCGTTAGTTATGTCTTTAAGTATTATTAAAACTTTTTTTCTGCTTAAGTTTTACGTTTTATTTTTGCGACAAATAAGGTTAATTAAATTAATATCTTACGAGATATCTTTAATTCGTATTCCAGTTGGTATTTTATTAATAACCGTTAAAAAGATTTAATTATTTTAATAAAATTAAGGTTTAATTTTTTTTTCCCTTTTTTCCGGCCTTTAATTATAAATAAATTAACCGTTTTCCGTAATAAGGTATCCGCGGTAATATTTTTTTTTTGCTAAACTAATATTAAAAAATAATATCGAAATTAAAAAGGAAATCGATTGATTAAATTGGCGCGCAAAAAAAACCTATTTATTTATAACATATTATAAAAATTAATAACCGGTTATAATAAAAAACTTTTATTTTTAAAGTTCAGGATAATAATACTTAAAGGTACAAATTATAGCAGAGAGTTTTTAGTTTTAAATAGAATATGTTTTTTTTTATTAAAGTTATAATTTTCGAAAAATATTTTCCGGATTTTTATTCGTTATTTTTTGTTATTATTAAATACTATCTTTAATTATGTTACGGAATATATTTATTTTTATTTTTTCGGAAGTTTATTTTTTTTTTAAATTTTTATTACGAAAAAAACAATTTTTTTTATAAATAATTTACTAACTTACTTGTACCGTTTTTATGGTGACAAAATATTTATACATAATTATAAAATTTTATAATAAACCAATTACGATGCGGTTATTAAAAAATTTAAATTTTTATTTTTAAATTATTTTAATTTCAATTAAATTAATAAATATATTTATGTTTATTTTTATAATAATATCGAAATAATTTGTTTTTTTTAACGTTAAACCGGAATTTCTTTTAATATTCTTTTTAAAATTAGTTTTATATAATCGGAAAATAATTTTCTTATAATATTTTTAATAATTTTGTTAAAGCCGGAATAAATTAATATATTAACAGTATAAACCTTTACGTAATAATTAAAAAATTTATAAAATTACATATTAATAAACGATTGTTATTAAATAAGGTTTGTTTTAAGTTTAAATAAGAATATTTTTATTTCAATGTTTTTTAATAAATTTTAAATATTTTTTAAATATTTTAATTTAATAACGGTATAAAATTTATAAAACCTTTAAATAATATCGATTTAAATAAAACGTTTAACGTTTTAATAATTAAATATAATATCGTTAAATAAAAAAGTTAAAATAAGGTAAGTTTTTAAATATTAATTTTTTAAAAAATAATCGATATAAAACCGGCGTTTTAATAAATATAATTTTGGGGTAAATAAAATTAAGCGGTATTTTTTCGTATCTATAATTTAATATAATTTACTTTTAATAATTTATTTAATTTTTTTTAATGGAGAATATTAAATACACGTTCGGTAAGTTAAAGGTTTAAAGGTAAATATTAACCGGTTAAGTTCCAGGATTACATTATAGCCGGGTTAAAAATTTAAAAAAATATTAGTTTTCTTTTTCGAAAAAAATCCTTTTAAATTAATAAAAGGTATTAATAAAAGTTCCCGCATTCGTTTTACGTATTTTGAATTTTTATTTTCAGAAAACTCTTTTTTAAACCGTTATATATCTTTTATTCTTGCAAAATAATTAATATTATAACGTTTAACTTTTTATTTTTAAAAAAGCATTTTTTAAAATAACAAGAATTTACTTTATTATTTCGTATAAAGGTTAATTTTTAATTTATTCGTTAACGAAACAATAATTACGTTATTTTTAGTAATTTTTATAACGGAAATAATCGGCTTAATATCCTATATATCCGATATATTTTTTTTTTAATATATTCGACGGAATAAGAAGTATGGGTATTGAAATAAGGTTATTTTCGAGTTTTTTTTATTAAGGTCGAAAAAATTAATATTATTTATTACCTTTTTTTATGATACGGTTATAACGGTTGATATTTTTTTGAACTTCAAGGTTAACGTACCCGTTTAATAAATATCGGGTTAGGAATTTAATCGCTGGTAAAAATTTGGTTAAAGTTAAAAGTTTATCGGATTAAATAATATTTTTAATTTTATAATTTAAAAGGTTTAATCGGGAAAACGTTATCTATTAATTTCGAATATTATAATTATTTAGGTTTTTATTTAACCGGTAGGTTACTTACCGTAATTCTGTAATTAAATTAAATTTTTCAACCGGATAATACGAATTTGTATTTTTTTTTCGTTTATTTAATAAAAAAAAGATTAATAAAAAGTTGGATTTATGTTCCGGTAATATCAAAAGCGGTAATACGCTGGTTAATTTTATTTACTTAAATTTGCGTAATTTTAATAAAAACTTTATATTTTTTAAGGTTACTTATTTTCATAATTTTAATATAAAAAGGATTATCGAAAACTTTCCGAGGGTTTTATTATTTTCCAATTTATTAAAACTGGACAAATCTTTTATTATTTTTACCGTAACGACCTTTTTTCTGTTACGGTAGTTGCTAGCTTTATGTTCTGTCTTGTTATAATTATAGCATATACTAGCATTTTAATAGATTTTCTTTTTAAGCTTCGATAAAAGTTTATCGGTATACTTAAAGTTTTCGATTTGCCGGAATTATTATTCGAACAGGGTTTTTTGCTTTTATTTTTCGATTTATTATTATCCGGGTTATATAATTAAAACTTACGTTTTCACTGGTATTTTTTATAAGCGAACTGATTATTATAAACGGCTATAATAACGCGGTTACAAAATTCTTCGTAAATAACATTAAAATTGCGGCTATTTCTAAAAAGATATAAATTAAAATTTAGGAAAATATAGTTTTTAGTTATTTTCGGCAATTTTAACCTTTTAAATAAAAGTATTAAATTTAAAGATAAAATCGTAAATATCTTAATTTTTGCCAGGCTTAAAAGCGAAAATCCGAAAAGGTTTTTTGGTAACGGAAATTTAATTCGGATTATAATACGATAATTCTGATATTTAAATTATTTCGGTTACGTATAAAAAAGTTTATATAATCGATCCTTAACGAATTTTAATTATCTATTCGGTTTTTTTTTTTAAAAAAAGCTTAGTAAGTAAATTATCTAAATTTTTTTACTCCAGAAAATCGATTTATTTATTTCGAATTTATTTATAACTTTACGGACCTAGGCGTGAAATTTAACTTTATTACCGTTAAATTTAATTAAGTTATTAACGTAAGCTTTTTTTTCGGTTACAATTAAAATTTACGTTATCGTTTTTAATAAATTTGCGGAAAACGGGTTATATTATTATATTAGTAAGATAAAACGTGTTAGTAATACCGAAAACGTTATTAATTATATTTTCTCGGTAAGGGCAATTAACGTTATCGGAAAAAATAAGGAAATAATAGCTTTATTTAGCTTAAAAATGAACGATTTTGTCACGAAATCTTTAAAGTTTTCCTTAAATGTTTTGGTTATTGTTAATTATTTTGTCGATTAACTATTTATTAAGATGGGTTTTTAAGTAGTTATAATTTTGGTTTGGTAAATTTTCTATTTTTAAAAATTCTGTTTCGTTTTTTGGTAGGTTATTTTCTGCCGTTTTTTCAAAATATTTGTCGTTTTTTATATTTTGATATAGATTTTAAAAAGCTATTTCGTTTTTTAAACTTTCGATATTAGCTTTAATTAATCTAAATCGCTTTAAATATTAACTAATTAATAAGTAAATTTTTCTAATAAATATTTAATCTTGATATTAAATAGTTTAGGTTTTAGGTCTGGTTTAAGATACGTTATTTTTCGTTATTACGTATCGACGTAAAAAATATAATACCTTATTTATTAATCGTTAGGCCAGCGAAAAAGGGAAAAAAGTTAAAATAATGTTACGGCCAGCATTAATATAGCATAATAACTAATTTATTAGCATTATAAACAAAAGTTTTAAGCTAAAAAAAAAAAGAAAGGCAGAATTGCAAAATGCGCAAAGATCTATAAATGTCCCTACTTTCTGTGTGGCAAGTAGCTAGTTCATATGGCAGCTGTCAGCCTTATATAACGGTTATCAGCCTCACAGTTTGATCCTGGTGACTGCCGTTATATTATAAAACTTAAAATATATAACAGTTTTCGATTTAAGAATATTCTCGACATACGGCGATTACTTTCGATAATTATATAAACTTTACATATATTACGAAAGGTTAAAATAAAAACAAAGAATCGGCGATATTTACTTAAAGCGGAAAGAAAAAACTCCTTTAAATCTAGGCCTTAAAGTTAATACGAATAATACATTGTCAGTTCCCAGTTTTATTATATGTACTAATATACATATAGTTAATAAGCTATTAGGCTATTAAAAAGTTGTTAATTACACTTTTAAGCTCATTTTTCTATATCTAATATTCAGGTCTCGCTGGCTCGTTACCGGGATATGTAATTTGATTGGTTATTTTTTACCGTAGTACAACAGTACATTAAAAAGAATTAGAGAACGAGCTAGCAGAGGTCTGAGCTAGCTAAGGCAAGCCGATAAAAACGTTGGTAGTTATCTTAATACGCATGCTAATAATTATACTAACAATTATAATATTATTTTACTTTTAAAGCTTTTCGATTTTACTTTGTTTTTTAAAATTAATACTATTACTTATAGGTTATCTACAAGTATTTAAAATATCTACATGTTCCTATAAGATTTAGAGTTAGTTAGTAGATAGCTTACAGGTCACTCAAATTTAGCGTAGATAATAATAGGTAACCTACGGATACCCATTCCCTCGTCCTACCTTACCTCAGCTAGCTCAGGCCTCGCTAGTTCTTTTTTAAAATCACTTAAATACCGCTTTATAACGTTAGTAATAAACTAATTCAATCTTAAATCTTAGCTTATTAAAATCAAGCTCAATTTTTAAGGTTATAAGTAAGGCTTCTAAAAATATATAGCTCTAAGTACCGACCTACAGAAAGACCTACAAAAATCATAAACGTCAAAAATAGAGCCTAATAGTACGGTGCAAAATATTAAACGCCATATCGGTATTCCTATATATATTTTCGAAAATTTATTTTAAAAATTTTAAATATAATAACGATAAAAATACTTAATATAATAAAATTAAAACTTATTATTATAATTTTAAAAATGTTTCTTAATTATATATATAACTTTTTTATCGAAGTTAGGTTAATAAAAATATTAAAAACATAAGTTAACATTTTGGTTATTGGTAAACCTTTTATCCGAAACGCTTTTTTAATTATAATAACGTAATTATTATATATAATATTTTATTATAGGCCTTTTAAAAGTAACTTAATATAAAAAAAACCTGTTTAAATTTTTTTTGCCCGTACGGTTTATAATTATTACGTCGTAATTGAAAGCGCGTTTCGGACTTTGTTAATTTTAACCTTTTATAGTTACGATATAATAACTGTAACTCGTACGGCCGAAAAATTTAATATACGAACTTTTTTAATATAAAAGATATTAAAAAAGCTCGATATATAATAACAAAGTCGATAGTTATACTGTCGCAGCTATAAAAACGTTTCGGACACGGTTAATTTTAATCTTTTTATGGTTATAACGTAATAATTATAATACGTATAATCGAAGAAATTCATATAAGGACTTTTTTTATACAAAATATATTAAAAAAGTTCGGTACATAATAACGGAACCGATAGTTATATTATTATAATTTTAAAAGCGTTCCGGGCCTGGTTAATCTTATTTTCTTTATTGTTTCGACTTAATAATTATAATTCGTACGGCCGAAAATGATAAGAGACGAACTTTTTCTACATAAAATATATTAAAGAAGCCCGGTGCATAATAATGCGACCGATAATTATGCTGTTGCAGCTATATAAACGTTACAGTCGCCTATTTTTCAGATCCAAACTAGGTTATATTAGCTATAATCGCCGTCGAAAAAATTAGAAAAAGTTTTGTATATATATATTAATATTTATTCGACGCGTATATAGGCTTATATACTTATCAGGCTTAATTTAATTACTGAACTTTAAAGTTTTTAGTTTTTTAAAAGATATAAACAGAAAGTTGATAATTTTGGTAACGGTACCGAAAACGAGATTTATTTTCTAAAATTAACATTTAGGCCTCGCTGGCTCGTTACGGGAATATGGGATTTAATTGGTTAATTTTTAGCGCGATATAACAATATATTGAAATAGAATTGGAAAATGAGCCAGCAGAGGTCTGAGCTAGCTGAGGCAACCTAAATCCTCGTATCGAGCCAGCGAGGCCTAAATGTTAAATTTTAACAACCGGACTTAATTAATAAATTTCTTTTTAATTCTATTTATTTATTTAATAAGAAATTGTAATTACATAACTAATTCCTTTTCGATAAGTTTAAACTTTTTTATACCTATTTAGTAAAAGTTAATATATATTTAAAAGATTTTTCATTTTTCTCGACAGGAATTACAAAACCAAGCTTAGGTTTACAAAATAAACGATCGCAACGCCTTTATGGCTGCAACAGCATAACTATCGGTCGCATTATTATATATGGAACTTCCCTAATATATCCTATATAAAAACAGTTTATATATTAATTTTTTTGGCGGTACGGGTTATGATTGTTACGTTGTAGCTATAAAAAGGTTAAGGTTAAAATTCATTAGCTAAGTCCAGAATACCTTTATAATTACCACGGAATAATTATAATTCGTACGGCTAAAAAAAATTTAGACGGAATTTTCCCGTATTAAAAGGCTTATAATAAAATGCTATATATAATAGTTACGTTGTCGCAGCTAGAAAGATATTCCGGACCTGGCTAACCTTAACTATTTTTTCGCTGCAACGTAATAACTATACTTCGTAAGGCCAAAAAAATAACTGGCCGGGCTTTTCTAATATTAAATTACCTTTAAAAAGCTTATTTTAAAATAATATCTGCGGTAATTATTACGTTATAATTTTAAAAAGGTTAAAATTAAATAAGTTCGAAATGTTTTTTAATTATAATAACGTAATTATTATATATAATATTTTGCTATAAGCTTTTTAATACGGAAAAATCCCGTTTATTTATTCTTTTCACCGTACGAATTATAGTTATTACGTTATAATTAATAAAATATTAAAGTTAACCAGATCCGAAACACTTTTTCAGTTATAATAACGTAATTATTATATATAATATTTCAGTATAACCCTTTTGAAAGTAAATTAAGATAAAAAAAGCCTATTTAATTATTCTTTTATCCGTACGGCTTATAATTATTACGTTATAGCTAAAAAATAGTTGAGGTTAACTAAATCTAAAATACCTTTTTAACTGTAATAGCGTAATTATTATATATAATATTTTGTTATAAATCTTTTAAAAATAAGTTAATATAAGAAAAGTCCATCTAATTATCTTTTTACCTGTATAGATTATAATTATTACGTCGTAACCATAAAGACGTTTCGATTAAAGTTATTTATTAATTAAAATTTGAAATCATTTTAGCTTTTAACAGTTATATAACCTTTTAATTCAAGTTTTTATTATATTAAGCAACAAAAATTTTAATTTTACGCTAAATTTTAATAATTATAATATTAAAATAATTTATAATTAATATATTTAATAATACTAACTTTAACAAATTCGTATAAAATCTGTTAATTAAGCCTAATATTTTGCATTTCGTTATTAGGCCTTATTTTTTAAGTTTTGTTATTTTTATAGCGAATTTTCTTAATAATGTTTAGTCGATACATTTGACCCTTGCAGGTACTTCTAGAGCCTTCGGCTCTAGCTACGGCCCCGCCTGCGGCGCAGCCCCAACCTCAAAAATGGGGCCTGATTTTAGTGAGGCAAGCCCTACCGTCCACGTGGCGTGGCATTATTGTCTAGTAGGTTGAAAGTGAGGCGCGTAAGTTCGGAGAGGCGTGAACGGGCCAAAGATTCGCCAATGGTTCGCCATAGTCCGTCAGAAGGGAAGGGTAGGATTCTGAGCGATAGAAAGTAACGGTGCATAAAGGCCTCTCCAGCTGCATAAAACTGGCAAAGTTATTTCTATCCGAACCTTGGAAGACCAAACTGGAAGGCTGTTACGATCTTTTACTTTGTACAACACTCACTATCGTCAAGAATCTCATTTCATATTATTAGTATCCTGTGTGAACCGCTACAATGTGGTCGTTAGAAGGACTGGCCAGGAGGCCGAAGACAGTTGGCCCAGACGACGATGACGATATGATTGTTATTGGAATCGATTTTGGGACCACGTGAGCTTTTAAGTTTTGCCATGATCCCGTACGTTTGTTGTCCTTATATTACTGACATGGATTTACAACCAGGTACTCTGGCGTCGCATGGGCTACCATCGCTGACTTCGAGAGTGATCAAATTAACCTGATCACCAGCTGGCCGGGAACAGGTCGGGAAGAGGGCAAGGCCCCAACCGAACTTTTCTACGAAGATGATCAGATCATGTGGGGCTACGAGATCCCTGCCGATGCTGATCCAGTGCGCTGGTTCAAACTCCTTCTTCTGAAGGAAGAAGACCTTGATCCGGAGTTGAGATTATCCGAATTCCTCCTGCGTGGTCGCAAGATGCTGAGAGAGAATGACAAGACTGCCACCGACCTCATTGCCGACTATCTGCGAGCACTCTGGAAACATGTTCTGGATACCATTAGCAAGTCCCGTGGAGAGTCCGTAGTGGATGCCCTTCCATTTCACGTCGTCATTACTGTCCCGGCCATCTGGAAAGGATATGCGCGACAGGGCATGGAGGAAGCTGCCAAGAAGTCCGGCATCCTGGATCGACGCCCTGCTGGGAACACCAGTCTGACTTTTGCTCCCGAGCCAGAGGCGGCCGCCTTGTCAACACTCTGCGAGCCGGGACGCAAGATCAAGGAAGGCGAGGTTTATGTGATTTGTGATGCCGGCGGTGGCACGGTTGTAAGTATCGACATTTCTTGTGGCTTTCTTTCATGCAGCTAACCTAGGCAGGATCTGATTAGCTACGAAATCGGCCAGGTTGACCCTATTGCCATGCATGAGGCAGTCGAAGGAACAGGCACGTCCCAGTTCCAAAGACATTGTTCGGGTAACCCGCGAAGGAACTGACATCTTTTGTGAATCAGGAGGTCTTTGTGGCGGCATCTTCATCGATGAAGCCTTTGAGCACATGTGCAAATCCCGGCTCGGCAGGAGATGGGACCGCCTCAGCAAGGCGGGGATCAAGGAGATCATGAAGGGAGAGTGGGAGCACGCCATCAAACCGCAGTTCAAGCCACTACGCAACAACAAAGAATATGTTATCGGAATTCCGGCCGAAGCTTTTACCAATTCCAGCCTACATGATACCAGCCAGCAACCAGTGATCAAGAACGGGCGTATTCACTTTAACGGGTAACTTCCGTCTCCTAGACGTGTACGCATGTTGCAAGTTGCTAACTGTGTAACCCAGCTCGCATATCCAGAAAGCTTTCACTGGAGCCTTTTCCAGTATCGAGAAGCTGATCGATGCCCAAATTAAAACGGCAAAAGAACAGGGTTTGTCAGTAACAGTCAGTTTGCATATCTATGTCCCTAGGGCTGGAAATTTGAGCTGACGATATCCAGGGAATCATCCTCGTCGGAGGATTAGGTGGAAGCCCATATCTATATGAGCATTTGAAAGCCAGGCATGCCAGAGCAAACATCAGCGTTTTGCAATCTGGTGGGATGAAACCGTACGTTGTCCCGTTTACCACGCCATTGGGAGCCAACCGTACTAACATCTGGTTCTCTAGACGGACCGCAATATGCCGAGGTGCTGTCTTTAAGGGATTCCTTGATGGCATGGGTGGCGGAAACGAGACGCAACTGAACGCTCATATGGTCGCAGCTCCCATCAAGGTCACATCAACCATCTCCAGAGCAAGCTTCGGCACCAACTATCGAGCCCTGTTTGATGAAGACAAACATCTTCCGCAAGATAAGGAATGGGACGCTAACGAAGGCCTGTGGCGGGCCGCGAACCAGATGGAATGGTTTCTGAGAAGGGTTCGTACACTCGCCCTGTTATGACGGGTTCTAACTTCTCGCTCAGGGAGAGAACGTCTCCAAAAAAGACCCCATCCGCCATTCTTATTATGAGACGTACAAGAAGGATTTTGGCGGCTCTTTCTCTGTCTCAATGCTTCAATGTGAGGATGCCATCCCTCCAGATCGGTGTACTTCAAGCGTGAAAGATTTATGCACGATTGATTGCACGCTTGACGTTCCGTTTTCAGCTCTGGAGGACCGGATCAGTATCAAGGGGGAGAGACTTAAGATACTGTCGTATGACATTGAGATGATTCCATCAGGAGCATCTGTAGAGTTCGTGGTCTATATTGACGGAAGGAGACAGGGAGGGCAGAACGCAAACGTTCGTTTCTAGTAGTAGGTTGCGTCGTAACGGATAGACTTGATATCTACGATCATTATGAGCACTTGGTAGGTATTTCTGTACCTCGTCGCGGTAGATCGTGATCGTGTTCTTCGGCTGCTCATGACAAGAGCGTCCGGCCGTGGTTAACGCGAAGCTTTGGACACCTCCGCTCTTCGATATATTGGCTGCAGCAGCTACAACAAGGTCTGCTTCAAGGTAGGGTTCCAAGTCCTCCTCTGGCCCCCTAACCTACTACCTTTACAGGCCTTAATTACAATGGAGATCGAGACGGTAAGAAGGCATGAAAAGAGGCGAAGAGAAGGGCGGATCCGGGGTGTGTGAAGATACTGTTTGTCTATCGAGAGGTATGCTTGGTGCCTCGAGAAGATCGCCCGAGCGACTTGGCACAGCGAAAGTTATCACTTGCATGCTGGGCTGAGGAAATGGCCCGTAAGGGCCAAAGGGACAGTAGGCTCTATGAAAAATGTTGCTAAAACATGGGTCGCTGTTCAAGAAAGCAGGCTTTGGAGCGTGGCAACGAGTCTGTCCGTTACACGAGCCAGTAGGCCCTGGAGGCGGGACAGCTCGGCCAAGAAGAATGCTAAGGGACCTACCAAGGCTGGTATTTGTACAGTAAGAAACGCTAAATCTTCCCCGCACCTGCCAGACATAAGCGTGTATTCAGTATTAGGGTCGAAACAGTAGTTGTTGTTGTATTGACCATGGATTACCTTAGCTAGCTCAGACCTCGCTGGCTCTTTTTTAAATCATTCAAGTGCCGCTTTATAACGTTGATAATTAATTAATTAAATACTAAATTCCCGCAACAAATCAATAAGGCCAAAATGTTATTTTTAAAAAAGTATATTTCGGTTTTTATATTTACTTTTTTTAAAACGCGGAAATTTATAATAATTTAATAATTTAATATTATTTATAATTATTTTTATATTTATACTTTTTTTACGTTATAAATTATAATTAATATAATTTTAATTTTAATTAAAATCCGCATACGTTGCGTTATTATCATTTCTTTTTTTAAATATTATAAATTTAAACTTTTTTAATTTTATTATTTAATTTTTTAACAAAGAATATACGTAAACGTATAATAATATTTGGGCAAAACAAATAAACGTATATAGGATGTAAAAACTTTATTTATAACAAAATGTTTTACTGTAATTTTGGCCGATTATACGGTTTAATTATTCGAATTTAACGGTTGGTTAAAATATTACAAAAAAAAAACGTATCGTTATTATAAATTTTTAAGCGAAAAGCTTTTTAGGATTTCCTATTATATTATTCGACTAATATCCGGAATATTTATAATTAATTTAAAAACGATAAAAAATATTATAATACGGATAAAACTATTAAATTATTTTAATTTGTTATATATATAAACTTAATTCCGGTATAATATTTCGGTGTTATAAAGCTTAATCGCCTTTTTTTATAATTTTCGATAAATATTTCCGATTTATTAAGGTTTTAATTAAATAATTACAGATATTTATGCAAGGTCGAATAGGTTCAAGCCTTGTTTTCCAGGTTAAGCCAAATACATAGAAAATTATTATACGATATAATTTGTACGATAGATATTATACTTAATATTTTCGAATATATTAATTAATTAATAATTTTACGGTTAGGATAAATTAATACCTCGGTTTTATAAAGCCTTATTTTAAAGCCGACTAATACGTAGTTACCGATAAGCTTCGACCTTGGTAAACCTTATACCCGCTAGCTTTACGGTTCGGTAAGGTCCTTAAAAGCAAAAAATATAACTTAAAAAATATTAAGCTTTACGCGGTAAACTTTAAGGATAAACCTTAAAGGCAAACCTTAAAGGCAAACCTTAACGGCAAACCTTAACTACGCATAAAAAGCTGGCATCTTTCCGAGCCCTCGCCAGTCTCGATCGTTCTTATAACTTCTCGAATTACCCAAAACATTATGTTACGCAAGTCCGGATATACGATACCGGTAATCCATAGCCGCAGGATTACTATTAAAACCGTCTTATTAACGGTATAAAATTACTAAAAAATTACCAAACGAACTAAAATTATCGATATTATTATCGATTTAAATTTTTTTTTTTTAAAAATAATTAATTTCAGTTTTTAATTTTTAAATACGATTTAATTTACGGAAATATCGGTAATCGATTTTTGCAAAAACGTATACCGGAAAATATAACGAATATAACGAAATTATTAACAAAACTAAAAAAAATAATAATAATAATAAGTTTAAAAATTTCGAAGTTTAAATTTTGGAACAATACAAGCTGGAAAATTACGATCGATGGTATGCCCGGCTGTTCCGGATTACGAAAACCGCCTAAAACCTCGATAAAAACCGACGTAGATAGGAACGGGATAAGGCAGTCTAAAATCGCCTTGGAGTAAGACGTTACGAAAGGAATGGGTTTAGTAAAGCCTAGGAATTGAGGTAGCAATCTATCATTTTATCTAATTTTGTCTACACGGTCACGTATCCTCTAGGGAGAACAGAAATTTATAATATTCGTTTTAACATTAATATAAATAATAATTTTAATAATAATACGTAAATTATAAAATTAAATTCTAGAATTAATATTTTATAATTCGGATATATTAATTACCAAAAGAATCTAAATAACGTACTATATATATAGGCGAGATATATATATAAGCGTAAGACTTTTTTAACTATTTTAATTATCTATTTTTAAGCGTTTATTTTTTAACACCAACATTATAAAACGCTTTATAAAAAAAGCGAAAATAAATTTAGCGATTTAGATTAAAAAAGGAAATTCGAAAGTGGATTATAAAAAGTTTAATTTTATTTATAAAGTTTTATATTCTACTTTGATATACGGTTTTAACGATAAATAGGCCCGAACCGCTACTATATCTTCTATAAAAATTAACGCCAACCGAAAAAAAAAATCGATTATCGTCCGAATTCTGAACTTATATACGCAAACGTTTTGTAGCCGGTTTTAGTATATTAAAGATATAACTAATATATTGCTGGCCTAATATATCGCGAAACGCGTCGGAATTAATTAAGCGTTAAATTTTGTTAAATAGCGGGAAAAAAAACTTTAAACATATTTAAATCGGAAAATCGATTATAAACGGATTTTGTCCGAGAATTTAAAAATATTTCGCCAATAATTAGAGCTTATTCGGGTTATAATTACAAAATACGGTATTATAAAAAAGGATATTTATAATTTCGACAAAATTAAATTTTTTATAACACTTTATAGAATAACGAATATAATAATTACTAATACCGAAAAATATAAAAATTTAAATAAATGGAACAAAAGAAAAAAAATTATAATTATTTAAATTATTAATTCATAAAGTCAAATTATACCGTTATTTATTATTATAACGGAGAAAAATATCTTGAATTTTAATATTATAATAGTTTATTATTAATAATTATTTCAAAAATTGTTTTAAATAATGATGATTAAGTAATAAATAAATTAAATTTTAAATAAGTTCAGGACTTTAATAAATATATTCGAACGTATATAAAAAATATTAAACGTTTTGTTATCCTCGACGTCTACGAAAGTTATTATTCTATAAAATTCGAAAGGAATAATATTAATAATAATATTATTACGCTATATATAGTTGCGCATTTTTCGTATCGGTTTTAACTTTTTAATATATTTTATCTTTTTATTTTAAAACGTATTTATTCGCGATATATCGAAAACCTAATATAACGTTGTTATACTCGTATTTCCAAAAAGGATTTTGTTGCCGGCTTTTATAATACGTTCGAATTTATTAAAATGTCCGATAATATTAAATCTAAATTTATAAAATTAACATTGTTTTATTCGATTTTAAGAACGTTTTTTCCAATTTAAAAGTTCCTTTAATTATATTTATACCAATTATCTTGCCGTTAATACCTGCCGATTCCATTTTACTCTTTACGTAAACTTTTAAAAATATCCGTAAAATAATAAATAAAAATAATATTTATAAAGAAAAACTAAATTTTATAAAGATAATTTGCTAATAAAAATACTTAAATTGACTAATTTTGATATTAAAGGATATACATTATTGTTATTTAAAACGGCTTTTTTCCGAGAAGAAACGTTTAATTATACAAAACGAATTATATTTTAAGTAAACGTCAGAAAATTAAAAATAAACGTTTTTTTAAAAAAGAATTATAAAAAAGAATAAACTTTTTAGACTTAAAAAAGGGCAATAAAAAATGCACTTAATAATAATAATAATAAAAGTTGTCCTAAAAAAGTTAAAACGAAAAAACGGAAATATGCCGTTTACGGCAAACCGGGATATAATACGCGTATTTATAAAAAAACTATAAATACATCTCACTACGAAAAATCCGATTAATTTGAATTAATACGATATATTATTATTAAATTATTTGAATTTGTTGTTACAGAATGCCAAAAAGCGGCTCGCTTATATGTATCTTTTCCTCATATATATAGCACGTTACGTCAAATTTAAACGTTAACTTTTAAATATAAAACCAATAATAATATTAATTTGAAAGTAGTTGATATTAAACCGCGAATTTTCGCTTTATAACTATATTTTAATAAAATACCCGCTTTATAAAAACCGTAATATTTCGCGACCTTTTTCTTTATAACGTTATTGATAATTATAAGATATGTAAACTAATATATGTAAAGAAAAAAATATATAAATTATAAATATAAATAAATTTAACGGAAAATCGTTGTATTCCGGTCATAATTACATGTTATTAATAATAATGAAATTATATTGTTATGCAAAAATAAAACTATTTATAAAAATTTAAAATAGATCTTTGAATATTTATTTAAAACGGAAAATAATATATTTATATTATTTAATAATTATAAAAGCGAGGATTTTTAAATTAAACTTTTTCGTAGCCGTAAATATTAAAATAAAAATAAAACATAATATTATCAGTATAAAATTCTATTTTTTTTTGGTTAATTATATTAATAATGAAATTTAAATAATATATAAACTAAGTATTTATTATGACCCAAGGACTTAGCCCATTACTAGACGGTCGGAAAATGTGTGGACATCTCCGATGAAGGGTCTTGGCTTACGTAACCGGTTCGATAAGTTTAGTGGAGAAAATGAGGCTTGGCGCTTCGAATTAATCGAATAAGGGAAATGGCTTGACGGGCTTAATAAAACTCGACCATTATAAATGGATCGAGCTAGTTCCAATATATCGAGCCAAAATAAATATATATATGCTTATTATTTCTATAACTTAAATGACATTAATTTGTAATAATACTTAATTACTTAAATTATCTACGGTTATTTATTATTATTAAACGTGATTATTTTTTTATTATTTAAATCTTTACGATATTATTATGAATATAAATCGTATAACTAAGTTTAATAATTAATTAAGCTTATAACCGTTATACGTTATAAATTTTTATTTAATAATATTATTACTATATCGACTAATACCGTTAATAACGCTATCTAGCAACTTTAAATAAAAGTTACCAGATTTAAGGATAAGATTAGAAAACTTAAAAATTAACTTAAAGCCGAAATATTAACCATAACGATTATCAAAATTAAAATCAAAAAGCCCGAACATTACGACACAAAAAGGAACGTCTAGATATTCCTTACCTAAGCCAAGGCGTACCTTCGGTTTTTAAAATTAAAAACCCCGTTAAATTAAATCCTTATTATAGCAGCCTACTTTATTACAAACGCCGTAAATTGATTCGAACTTATTATACGAAATTACCTAAAAAAAAGAATACGATAAAAAAAATTATTAAAAAAGTTTTTAAATATTATATTAATTTCGAAAAGAGGTTTCGAAATAATTTTATTAATCCGGATAAAAAACGAAACGTAACCCAGAAACTGTTTTAATGACGATTGAAAGAATTAATATTTAAATATGCTATAATATTTAAAAGCTTAATTACTAAAGACGGATACGGAAACAACAAAAATAATATTATAATTAATATATTTTATAAAGGATTAAAAAACGTTAAAGATAAATTAATTAAAAAGAACCGGACCATAAATCTTAATAAATATATCGCCGAAACCGTAAAAATCGATAATCGACAGTTTAAAAAAGGACAAAAAAATCTTTTTTATTCCGAAACTAGGTTATTTTAAAGCCAACCCAAAAAAAAACTCAATTTACTTTCGACTTTTTACGGAATACATCCAGGATTTATAAAATTAAAAACTATCCAGTTTAAAAAAGACTTAATTATTTGCTATAATTACGGAAAACAGGCATATATTATACGATAATATAGGAATCAGAAGTAACCGTAATAATGGATTCCAGCACCCGAAAGCTAGTACCGGAAGAAAACCAGCGATAAGAAAACGATTGATATAATTCGCGTCCGAAATAATTATAACCCTTTACCAAACATATAATAAAACATAAAAAAGCTAAAAAATGATTTTACCAAATTTCTCTTATTAGAATAGCTTTCAAAACATAAAGGATGAAAGGAATTTAAAATATATAATTTATTTTTTTAATGATAACGATAATAATAGAAAAATTAAGCAATATTTAATATTCAAATAAAAAATAATAAGGATAAAATAAGAACTTATGTTTAAAAAAGCTTAATCGATACGAAAAAGTTTACGCCGTTAATTATAAACGATATTAATACGAAATATACGAAAACTATAAAGAATATATTATACGATAAATTACGTAAATATAACGACAAGGTTTTAATTTTAACGATTAAATAAGCAATAACCCGAAAGGTTAAAAGTGGTACCAATACCTACGAAAAATAACGACCTAAAATAAAATCGAATAATTAATAACATTTACGAATTAATTAAAACGAAAAAGTTACCTTATAAAAAACCCTTTTTATTATTATAAGTAATACGGTTATTAAACGTGAAAAAAGTTAATTTAAAGGATAATGAAAAACTATTAATAAAAAATAATTACGGACTTATAATTCTAATCAACGTTTACCGAAAATCTAATAAAATAACGTATCTTTTAAAAAGAAATTTAATTAACGTGCCACACCAATAAGCGCAACATACCAATAAGTACAACACTTTTTTGGCTATCCCAACTACCTATCTTTAATCGTCCATTCTTTAACGCCAACATTACGGAACGTTTACAAAAAAAGTAAGAATAAATTTAGCCATTGAGGCTAAAAAACGAAACCCGAGACTTAATTATAAAAGGCTTAATTTTATTTATAAAGTCTTACTTTTTACCTTAATATATCGTTTTATTAATAAAGGCGCCCGAACCGATATTATTTTTCCTTTATGAAAATTAACACCGATCGAAAAAAAATCGATTATCGACCGAATTCTTAACCTAAATACGTAAACGTTTTTTATCTGATTTCAACATGTTAAACATATGGCAAATTTATTGCTTATTTAACGTATTATAAAAGGCGTTAAAGTTAATTAGGCGTCGAAGTTTATTAAACGGCAAAAGATTTTTTAAACGTATTTATATCGAAAAATTAATTATTGATGGATTTTATTTAAAAATCCAGAAATATTTCGTAAATAATTCGAGCTTATTCGGGCTATTATTATAAAATACGGTATTATAAAAAAGACTATTTATAATTTTAACGAAATTGAAAATTTAATAAAGCTTTTTATGGTAACGGGTATAATAATTACTAATACCGAAAAATATGAAAAACTTAAATAAACGTAATATAAAAAAAAAATGGATTATAACTATTTAAATTATTAATTTTTAAGGTTAAGCTATACCGTTATTTATTATTATAATAAAGAAAAATTATTTAAAGTTTTAATATCGGAATAACTTACTATTAGTAATTAATTAAAAAATCGAATTAAATAATAATAATTAAATAATAAATAAATTAATTTTAAAATAAATTTAGCATTTTAATAAATATATTTAAATACGTAGGAAAAGTTCGAAACGTTTCCTTATTTTTAATAGCCATAAAAACTATTATTCGATAAAATTCGAAAAATATTACGTAAATTACGATATTATTATACTTTATATACCCGCGCATTTTTCGTATCGGCTTTAATTTTTTAACGTATTTTGTTTTTTTATTTTAAAACGCGTTTATTTATTATATATCGAAAATCTAATACGACGTTATTATACTTCTATTACCAAAAAAATTTCCTTATCGGCTTTTACGATACGTTTTAAATTATTATAACTTCCGAAAATATTAAATCTAAATTCGTAAAAACTGGTTTTATTTTATTCGATCTTAATAACGTTTTTTCCGAATTAAAGGTTCCTTTAGTTATATTTACGCCAACCGTTTTTTCGTTAACTTCTGCCGGTTTTATTTATTCTCCACCCGCAAAAATCTTTAAAAATATTAAAAAAATAACTAAATAAAAACGTTATTTGCAAAAAGAAAAATTAACAATTATTAGAGTAATTTGTTAATAAAGATGGTTAAATCGGTTAATCTTTTAACCAAAAATAACTTATTACTTTTATACGAAAATATTTTTTTACGGAAAAAAACTGCCTAATTACGCAAAACGAACTATACTTTAAACAAACGTTACAAAACCAAAAACAAACGTTTTTAAAAAGAAGGAATATTTATTATATAAAAGGAACAAGCTTTTCTGGCTTAAAGAAAAAAAGGTGATAAAAGAATACAGCTAATAATAGCTAAAAAGGTTTATCGTAAAAGGGTTAAAACCAAGTAACGGAAATATGGCGTTTACGGCAAGCTTAAATATAATGCGCGTATTTGTATAAAAATTATAAATACGTCTAGCAAAAAAAAATCCGATTAATTTAAATTAATGCGATATATTATTATTAAGTTATTTAAATTTGTTATTACAAAGTACTAAAAAGTGTTGCGCTTATTAGTATGTTGCGCTCAGTGGTGTGGAACGTTATTTTTTTTTTTTACGGAAACGAAACTTCAAAAATAAAATATATTATTAAAAAAGTTTTTTAAAAGCAAATTTCTTATTTAAAAGTTACGATATAACGATAAAACAGATATTCATAATAACTACAGAAGCTAAACGAACAACTTTTAAAACGAATTATAAAACTTAAAAATAACCTAAAAGATTAACGTTATTTATAAAGAAACCTTAAGCTAGCGAAAAAAATAAAGGTAAATAATAATACCTTAAAAAGGTTTTATACGTAATAAAAAGGGTAGGAAAAAAAATTATAATATAAATACGAATTTAAAAAAAATAGTATACCGTAATAATAAATTACGGCATTACATAAGGAAATTATATTGCCCCGGAAATAATAAATAAGTTATAATTATTATAACGAAATAAAAAATTGTTTACGAAATTAAGAATACCGAAGGTTAAATATTTAATTACGATAACGGATAAATTAAACGTATAATTAATTTCCTTAAAATCCTCGATAAAAAAATTTAAACCATTAATTTCGATATTATTTTAATAAAAAATTACGATATAATCTTCGAGTTATTATATTTTAAATAATATAATTTAGTTATCGATTAAAAACTTAATTAAATAAATTTCGTTTTATTTTTACCGATATATAAAACGACGTAAGATTTTAATATTTAATTAATAAGTTAACAAATATAAGTATAAAAATACGATAAAAGCTTTACTATTTAAAGGGACAAAATACGTAATAAGTAAAAAACATATTAAAAGAATACGGCCTATTATTATAATCTTTAAAATACGATTGCGGTAAATAAATAACGATTTATTATTAAAGCCCAAAAAACTACTAAAATAAAAAAGTAAAATATTATTAAAATATTATAAATATAAGTAATTATTTTAAGAAAAACTTAAAATAAAGTTGTTACTTTATAACGAATAAAATTACGAAATAATTTTTAAAGATATTAAAACTATTATTTTTTACCCCATTTATAACTTAAACTAAACGAAATTAAAAACATTACGTAATTATTTCGAAAACAAGCTAAAGAAATTAAATCTAACGTTCCAGATTATTAACAAAATATTTAATTTTTTTTGTACCCAAAAAAATGGAAAATTATAATTTATTATTAATTATAAACAATTTAATAATATTATTATCAAAAATAAAACCTCATTATTCTTAATTACCGAAAGAAAGGATTATTTATATAATATTAAATAATTTCTATTTTTAAACTTTTTCAGAAAATATAATTAAATATAAATTAAGTTAAATAATAAATAAAAAATAACTTTTAAAATTAAGTACGAACTTTTCGAATACTTTATTATACCTTTTGAATATATAAACGTACCGGCAACTTTCCAGCAAATAGTTGATTATATATTACGAAAATACTTAGTTATTTTTTATATATATTCCCTCGACGACATTATAGTTTGTTCGAATATTAAAGAAAAATATACAAAATATGTTTATAAAGTTTTATAAACGTTATAAAATATTAGTTTCTTAGTTGAAGTTAAAAAAACATTTTTTATGTATATAAAATAAAATATTTAAAATATATTATTATTTTTAAATATATTAAGATAAATCTTAAAGAATTCGTAATAGTTAAGAAATAAATAGAGTTTATTAATATTAAAAAAGTATAAATATTTTCTAAAGTTCTTAATTATTATAAAAAATTTATATGTAATTTTAATAAAATAATTATGCTATTAATAAAACTTACTAAGAAAAAAAAGTAATTCGAATAAATATTAAAAACATAAAAGGTTATTTAGCAAATTAGAAACGCCCTAATTAATAAATTAATATTAATTATTTATAACCTGAAGCGACTAATTAAATTAAAAACTAACGTTTCGGATTACGTTTTAAAAATAATAATCGGATATTAAAACGATCAAGAAAATTTTACTTTATTAATTTTTATAAGTCATATAAAGCTAAACTAAGATATTTTATATATAATGAAAAGCTTTTAATTATTGCTAACGGTTTTAAAAAATTTAAATATTATTTTCAGAATAATATATATTAAATTAAAATATATACGGATTATAAAAATATTATATATTTTTTACGATATAAAAGTTAATCGGAAGATAATTACGTTATGCAAAATATTCTTTTAAATTTAATTACGTTATTATTTATCGTAAAAGATTAAAAAATAATAAAATAAAGGTGTTTAGTAAACGACCTAACTTAAAAAACCTAAGGTTGAAATATAATAAATAATTCTCGATATAATACCCGAATAATATTTATAATAATAACGAATTATTATAATAAAAAGAATGCTAGCTAATATATATAAATATATATAGCAATATGATAATAACTTACTCGAAAAGTAACGAATAAACAAAATTTAGGTGTTTAAAAAACTTTAAAAAAACTTAATACAAAATATATATAAATATTAATTATATAAATATTTAAGGATTTATAAAATCTTAAAACGTTTATAACGGATATAGTATTTTTTTA